>VOMN01117403.1:0-10212 GCA_014899125.1 Orchestia grillus
AAATTCAACGAAATATTCATCAAACAAGGAAGCACACAACAGTCTGGCTAATCGAAAGTGTCATTACAATTCCTGAACGATGAATCGCTACAATACCGATGACTAGGCATGGATAACTCGCCTCTAAGAAATGAATTCTTTTATTATCTCGTCACTAGTGAATTTACTGAGCTTCAATTTGAGAATAATTTAAAATCTGTAGAGGCTAAAGGTAAATATAAGACCTGTAGAAGTGAAAGAGAATGATGAAAATTCGACTTAAAACGTGGTCGAAAAAAGGCCTTTTTTTCTGTGCTCGCAATAGAAAATTTAATCTTTTCATCATACTTGATCCTCATGAAATTTAATGAGCTTTGATATGAGAATAATTTAAAGCTTGAAAGTGCTATAGGTAAAAAAGAAAATGCTTAATAATGGGAAAGACTGATAAAAATTCGACTAAAACGGGGTTGCTAAAAGATCTTCTTTCTGGGCCTGTTTCTTTCCCTTTTTTGGTTAGAAATACAAAAATTCATATCAGGAACATGAATAATATGATGAAATTTTAGTGAAAGCTAATTTAAAACTTTTACGTGTGTTTAGTGACCAATAAAATGTAAATAAGGATATATTAAATAACGTTCCAACGTCTGAGGCATTTCAGAGCGGTATCGGTGTCGGTGCCGAGCGTGGTGTCAAGAAACGACATTGCCGGGGATTTCAAAAGCGTTAGTAATTTAAAAGTATAATACATAATAGAAATTAATTTCTTCATGCAACACTTTTGAGCATAGTAGTTCTTTATACTTATGTAGCAATTACATATAGTCATGCTAAACATGCCTCAGTATAAAATTCTGAGTAGATGCCGCAAGTTCTTCTTAGAGTATCTTGGAAGATTGTTGACTAGAGTTCTCCAGTCACTTGCGCCACGACCTGAACCGAACTTTGCTAGTGCAGTAAACCTCCCTTATTTAGGAACAGTAAATGGTAGTTACAAGTCACTCAGTAAACGTTGCTAGCAAAGCTCCCTTATTTACGAACAGTAAATGGTAGTTACAAGTCACTCAGAAATCTAACACGATTTGAGACTTTCGTGAGTCAGAGATGCAGAGCTCAAATTTGAAAATCGCTTTCCGAGATCTCAAATTTTTTACAAGTTTCAGAACCTTGGCGAATTACGGCACTCTGGCGAATACCACATTTTCGTTCGATTTGTAGGAAGTTCAAGAATGTTACTTATGAGCAGTCTTTCGGATAATGTGCATTAGATGAGATTGCAGCAATAAATCCCTCTTCTGTATCATTAAACAGGAAATTTTTATGTTTAAATTTATAGTGTAATTAATAATATAAGCTAATATTAAAATTAATCTTTTAAACGTCTCTCATGAGTGCGTCTTTTCAGGTAGCTTGCCTCAAAAAAATGTCTCCTAACTGTGAGTTTGTTAATCCCATTTATTGCTACGCTCTCGTGCTCAATGTAAAATAATAACTACTGTCTCGAGTCGCTGGAACATCGAGTCCTTGATTTCATTGCCATTAGTACATCGATACCTGCTACCTCTTGCGTAGGACGCAGTCACAGCCAATAGCGCCTGCGTGAGAAAGTGGCAGTCGCGATTTAACACTGAAAGTGTGAGGTGTGTGGCGTTGAGCTCCGTGTTCAGTGAGTGACCGGGTACCCAGGGTTCCTTAAGTTTTGGGAAACTTGTTCCATCATTATATTCTAAAATATAATTGAACTGAGCAAGTTCGTCTTCTTGTATTACGAGCAAAATCATATCGTGTTTTTGAAAAAAGGAATGAAAAAAACAAGTGTACGAATGAATTCTTGAAGTCTGTTTTAATAAGAAAGGTCCGTGATGGACAGAGTATGCAGAGGGCGGGGCTGTGGGCACCCGCGAATGATGGTTCTTTTTGTCTTTTTGATAATGAGCCTCGCACTCCAATTCTCAGCGGCCAAAGTTCGAACAGGTGAGACCGAGTAATGAATACATTGCTCTAGGGATGCTCTCAAGTAAAAGTTTTTGACAATTTATTACCACGAGTGTTACAGTCGTTAAAAATCACAGACGTAGGTCAAGCCCGTCTAATTTGCCTGTTTTGTATCCAGGTTACGAATGTTTAATAAAGTTATGGTTTTGTCGAATTTATCCTCTCGAGGAAAACTTACAAGCAGCCGTCAATGTGAAGTTAAGTTACCAAAATGGTTGTGGGTTGACAATGAATATTTCCAAGTAATGTCGAATTTCATTTGCACAGCATGTTTCGTAGAAATCGGATTGGGCATCAAATTTTCGAAAATAACGTCTGGTCGTTAATGAACGAACGAAACACAGCGTTGTGCTACGTGAAGAATTTGAACGTAAACTTTTGCATGTAAATAATAAATCGAGGACCTCGACCCTGGTTCAACTTCGGCGTGAGGCCGCTGCTTAACCGAAACTACACAAAATTTTAATTTTCAGTTGTCGGCAGACATGTTGTCATTGGCTGACTAGGATGACGACGTCTGGGATAACTGATGATATCGACGCCCGAACTGACTACAGAATTGAGAACAAAATTAACATTGGATGCCCATATACGGGTATCTTGTGACATTGTCTTCAGAGTTTGACATCTTGCCAAAAGCTCTTGACAAGTCGACGAGCCTAGCTCAGGTGGCCGTACTGGACTTTCGTTAACGACAGCGATCGGGCGATAGTTTAACCCATCACTGCCCTAAGTATAACATTTTCTAGCAGACCGGCCTTTTTTATGTAACAAGTATTTCTCTTACAGGTACTAAGTATTACATTTTCTAGCAGACCGGCCTTTTTTATGTAATACGGATTTTCCCTTGCAGGTTCGTTAATGCGACATCTGGTGTGACGCACACAAAAAAGGGTGGATGATACGGCCTGTTGCGAGGATGCATTGTTATTTAGACAAGCTCGTGGCAATTGGGAGGGTCGTGCTGTTGAGGGCACCGAATTTCGTTCGTGGGGCAGGGAAGGGTAGACTTTAAAATGACGAAAACGGAATTAAAAATTAGTTATATGGTGGAATCTCAGGAAGGGGCATAGGATAGGCCACTGGCGTCAGGGTTAGGTTGATTAGGCTTTTCTATCGGAGGCGACCGGACTGGCATCTCCAGTTAACTCAGCTTTAGCTAGGCCTCCGGGCTTTCTATCTTTCGTGGCCACTTTGCTTCATTCCATTTTCATACCTACGTCTCTGATTACTTTTCTTTTCTTCCACTTTGTTCATAACTTGCTGTTTCTATGTGCAAGGTGTCTTGTGAGGGACTTCACCTGTGCACAACGCTGCGTTTTCTGAAGTCCACACTACACGGTCCCTTCTTATCGCTCTCTTTGGTTCCCACTTCATGTGGGTAGGGAGCTTTAGACTGGCTAAAAGTATAATCTGTATCTTCGAATATATGACGTTTTCCTGCTGAATATATTAGTTAGAATTGAAATGAAATATTTTAAACTATTTAGAATCAACTTGTTTTACGATTGTGAGGATTTAAATTTTCTTTCTAGAGTGAAACCAATAAAAACTTTTGTCAAGAAAAATGGATATTAGAAGTGATACACTGTAGTATTAAATTATTGTTTCGTTCAATACTAGAGTGACTATGCCCGCAAGTGCGTAAAACATGAACCACTGTTTATATACTGTTTTGTTCGCTTCAAGAAAATAAGTTGGTCCTTTAAAGGTTTACTTATCTCTTTCCCGCTCAGTGTTCAGTTAAGTTAAAAACGAATAGTTTTGGCTTATAAACATCAAATATAGTCATTAAAAATATTTAGTAATAGTTCCCTGAAAAAACCTGCTAAGAGGGCTAAAGTCAACGCTTCAACCTACATGTTTCGTTGGTTCTTCGTTTCACTTCATTCAGTGGTTGTAACTAATGCAGCAGGTGATGGCGGTGCCGGCGTTGCTGTACGAGTGCTTCTTCGATAAAAGGAGATGCATGAAAGACGAGGGAAGTCAATGTTGTTGACAAATATTTACTCTCAAACGAAGATTTCTGTCACCCATGTGTTTAATTCATCAAAAATTTAAAATTTTAAAATCTCCGGTTCATGCTGTATGAAAATGTAATGCCATTTTAATGATTTTCTTTCGCAAGAAATACAAATGTTCCTATTTGAGTTAAGCATATCAGTAGCAGTATATAGTACTCTGCTGTACGGCGATACCTTGCTATCTTACTGGGCTGTTTGGAAATTTTTCTATTCGACAGAAGAAGCACTTGAACATTGAAGTCTGAATGTTGCAATGTTGTACTTTTACAATCGGCGAACATGAACTAAGTCTTTATGTGAAACCTGAGTCGATGTTCGAAATATTTATGTATATAAGAAAATTTATCTCGCACATCGTAACTTACATCATTTGATTAAGATAGCCCATCTGCCCACTCAAACCTGCACGATGTAAGAAGAAGTGAAGGTTTGAAGGCATTTTTGTGCTTATTTAAACAATACTAAGGAGTGATAGGCCAGTGAATAATATATAAAGTTTATTTTTGGAAACCTCGAGTTTCCGAAGCTGGTGATTTATTCGATACAAGGATTTTTCACCGTAGTGAGAAATTGTTCAAGTAAGTTTCTTCATGCAGTTTCTTCAGAGTTTAAATATTGGGCCTTTTGATTAGCAAACCAACAGAATTTCAGTCCAAACATGAATATGCGTTAACAACCTTTTTTCATGTGATTTCGTTTGATGGAAGCGACCCGTGCGTGAAAGCGACCAGGATCCAGCACGAGTCGGAGAGTGGAAACAAAGACTGACTGTTGACGCTGCAAAAGTTAGGTCTTTGTGCGTGTTGTTGACCTCCCTGTTGTGTAGCACAGGCGCTCCAGTTGTTTGGCGGGGTGCCCACTTAAAATATCAGAAGTTGTGCCCGAGCGCGGGCGTGTGAAGCTAAAGTGTGTTCTGTATCTCAAGTATACGGTAACTAGCTCTCGTTCGTGTGTAAAGTGGTGTGTAAACGCTGCCTTGCTTGAATTTTTTGGATGAAGTTTGAGCCCTATGGTCCGGGCCACAATGGCGTGCAGCCTTTCAGAAATGTTGGGTATAAGCTTAGTAAGTTATCTTGGCCAAGGAAAGCACTTCGACCAGGATCGAATTCTGGAACAAATTCTGGACCTCCTGAAATAGGAGGCAATCATTGATGTCCAATTGTGTAACCGATTTCGTAATGAGACTTTTTATCTCACACTTGCGCAATTTTTAGGTATCTCTACTGGTTAATTGTAATTAACATTCATTTGCAGTTCAATCTAATTGCATCATTCTTGAACTGGGTTATTTCGTAACCAGATTAACTTGAGGCGATGTGAGCCTGAAACGATGCTACAATACTTAACTAATTTAAAAACTTAACTAATAAGGTTTACCTAGCGTTTGCTCATATGCTCACTTGTAAAATTTCTTAACACGGCGAATTAGGCTTCAAGAAGCCCCATGTCATACCCCAGTGTATTATTACAAGTCTATTCAGTTTAAATCCCCCTAGCCAGATGAAAGTCGATCTCAAGAGACTGAAAAGAAAAGACCATTTAGTATGGGTTGTAGGGAATGCGGGATGCATGCACCGGTGTGCTCCTACACAGAATTCCCACTGCATAGAAAAAATAAGTTAAGTAGTAGTAGTAGTAGCAGTAGCAGTAGCGGTAATGATAGCAGCGCTTCAGTAACTCAGACCATCTCGCACCGAAAATGTAGGGACCATTTAGTATGGACTTGAGAGAACGGGGAATCTATGCAAAAGGTGTGTTCCCACACAAGATCTCCTGCGCATAGAAACAGCAANGGATAGACAAACCTAACTAACCTATTGCCTATGGCCTATCCTATGCCCCTTGAGGAGCTAAATTCAGAAGGAAAAGGTAGAAAAGGAAAAGAATATTCTTCAAATAGGCATGAAAATGGAAAGAAGTAAAATGGGCAGGAAAGATAAAATCCCGAAGGCCTGTCTGTAGCTGAGGAAACGCAAGTGTTCTCCGATAGGGACATCAGTCCCCATAGCATGGGATAGACAATCTAACTACCCTGACCTTATGCTTTTGGCCTCTCCTGTGCTCCGTGAAGGGGCTCGATGTATTATGGTACCTCTTATTCATTAAGAAGCTTGAGCTTATTCATTTACATTTGATGAGAAGCATCATTTTAAAGCGTTGCCAAAATTTCAGATTTATTTCGTGCCATCGAGGATGCTGGAGAACTATTGGCACTTGAAGAATTTCAGTGCGAGTATTTCTTAATATTACAGTGAATTTTAGATTTTCAATTGATTTCTTGTCTTTAAGCTACAGCCTGACTTGCTTAACATTCTTAGTCATACCTTATGGTGAGTCTGGGAGCATTTTATGGTGCTGCTCAGGCGGTAAATTCATAAAATTTAAAGATGAATACTTCTAGATATTAATGCAATGGAAAAGTATTAAAAAAGAACTCAGAAAAAAGGTAAAAAGTACACTTGAAATAAACCGTAATAGCAGATAATTATGAAAGGTGAACGTGCAGACAGCCGATGACATATACAGCAGGGCGTTGAGATTTTTTCTTGTTCATACTAGCACAGGTAAAGTTTTTACTTCACCCGTGCAATGACCCACCGAGCAATGCCTGGTCACGTTCCTTTGTGACACCATTGAAGTTTCTGCGCGACATTAGAAAATCGCATATTATTTCTAAATAATGCGCGATTTGTCACGAGCAATCTGTGAACGGAAACGGATAACATGACACTTATTCCATGTTAAGTGAATATTACGTAGAAACAAAATTTCGTCCTTTACAGAAATAATCTGGATGTCAATGGGTTAGGGTTCCACTGTATAACATTGGCTGGCCAACCTTCTTCCAGCCATTGTGATGGGCTGTAGCTCGTGACTTGGGTAACCCAGTGTACCTCAGGTCGGCCTCCTTTCCTTGCTAGCCTTTTCCTCCATTCATTGTTGAGGTTTTAGGTGGTGTGGGTGTAGGGCTGAGGAGGAAGGGGAGGGATTTCCCATCATGCCTGCGGTCGCAACATTTCGACCGGAACCTGTTTCTCTTATGGTAATTTCAATTATTCTATGCCCTGGTCGTGGGACTGTTATCGTGCAAAGGCAAGTGCAAGTTCGTCACCTCGAAGGTGCAAGTTCGTCACCTGGTCACTTTTTTTTCACAAATCCAAGTTTGGCGGTTTGGTCGCTGTTCTTAAACAGCCTTCCAGAACTGGCGCACCGTTGGTGTTCTGGCCGTGGTAGATAGCAGTAAAAGAAGTATTTACTACGAATGTCGTCAGTGTTTCGGTTTATTGATACGGTCGTAGGTAATATTAAATGCTTCTGCTTAAATTGCTAATCTATTTTCGTTGGAATGTTAATAAAAATCTCGCATAGTCCTACGTTTTGATTTTGAGTGGAACTTCCAGTTCTAGCGTCCGATGATGGGACGATCCTCGTCAGTTTGCCATGTGGCCGTGAGCTAGTTAAAGAGCCTCAAGCCTTTTAAGGCAAATTGTGATCGTGTTCGCTGACCACTCAATTTCTGTCAGGCCTCGCCGGACCGGTCCTGACGCCCCAGGGGTGTTGAACGCTAGGCCTCCGGCTCCTATCACCTGTTCCATGACCTTATGCTCGCCCGTGTTCCTATCATTATGACTGTTATTATTGTTGTATTTATTATGTTTATTATGGTAGGGTCATCAACTAACAGTAGGACAAGCCTCGCGAAAATGAAAGGAGCACTGTCTTATTACGACTGAAATCACTGGAGTTTTGTAGATCTTGGACGTATTTTCTGCATGTAAGATGACGAAATTCTCTTGCATGGATGTACCTGGGTTGTTTTATTGACTGTTCACAAGGAACAGTTTTTTCCATGCATGTTACATAAATTTTGTCACCTGACTACTGCAGTGAAGTTTATTAGGACCTTGTTATGCCAATATTGATTTGTTTCATTCTTGTTCAATTTTGATTATCACTATTAAAGTACAACGCGTCTACGACACTTATCAGAATTTGAAATTTTCTGGGTGATTCGTATCATAATTTTAAAAACCTTTCATGTACCTAGTGCCTGTATCCTACTGGCCATAAAAATTATCCTTTTTTGATCGTATTAAGGCTGCTTAGTTACGTGTGTTTTGTTTGCATGTTGTCAATATCAAATTGCCTGCTTAGAGTTACTTGAACTCTTTCTACCTCAAATTATGCTCGCAGTGCCGTAATTATTCGCTTAGAGGCACTTGAATTCTTTCAAATTTTACTGGACCACGAGGTCTCCAAATGAGACTTCCACGAGTCCACGTCGTGTGTGTGTGTGGGCGCGCGCATGATGTAGGCAGAGTGGCTCTGTGATACGTACGCGGCAAACTGTTCAGACATGTTCCTAAAGTTTTTTGTGCGCCTCGTTCTCCAATGGTGCTAGCGAGCTGCGAAACGAAGGCATTTCTGGTTGATTTTAATGCTGTGCCAAGTATATTTTTATAAAACGACTTTAATGGTAACGACTTTATATAACGAATATTTTTCAACGGAGCATTAGCAAGACTAATAACGACTTTAATGAAGTACCGGGATATTTTCTTAATTCCTTTTAATTCTGTTGAGTATTTCAGAGAAATTTCGTGTTTTTAATGGTAACTTTATTGATGAAATGTACGTACGTTACTTTAAACATTTTCAATATGGGTGGAAATCTACGAGCTGAAGAGAAAGATGCTGCGTACTGTAATCACCGAATTTTCCATGTATGGCTTATGCTGTGCGGGCCATCGCGTGGACTCCTGTGCGCCAGGTGATGTGTCTCGGGCAACTGGGGTGCGCCAAGTAATGGTCTTCATAACTTAGTTGCCAGATTACAACTGGGGTGTGTCAACTTAGCAATTATGTTATGAAGAGTATTACTTTCTGGGTGTCAAATTACAACTGGGGTGTGTCAACTTAGCAACTATGTTATGAAGACTATTACCTTCTGAGTGTCAGATTACGACTGGGGTGTGTCAACTTAGCAACTATGTTATGAAGACTATTACCTTCTGGGTGTCAGATTTATCAGTTTTTAAATTCTCAAAGCTACTCTCATCTGCTCTACTTTTAAACTGACCAGGTAAAGCTCAGGCATTAGTTCATGATTTTCCCGTGACTAGTTGAAGCTAATTTTGTATTGTCTTTGAAAAATATGCCTTGTATAGCATCGCTTCAAGTCTGTGCTTGAAAAATATCGAGATCTTTCTGATGATTTTCCGCCCGGAGATTGAAAAAAACGGATTGTCACGGTTTATTTTGGTTATCTTATTCAAAAATGTCGTGGTACGAATTGCTTCGGGTATGAAATTTATTTAGTGAAAAATGTACTGAGAAGATTTGTTTACTCGGAAATTGCCGCTCCCATCGACGAGTTAGCAGCCCTGGTTGTTGAAGTCTGTTGCGGGGCTGGTTCAGGTTTTTATTAGATGTATTTTTCATTTTGTTTTAGCCATGTGCTGGAACATCAAGCCGCAATTCTTCGACTGCACATTTTTGTCTTAACCGATCTGGATAATCGACCGTCATAGAGCGACTTCATTTTTTTCCTATATTCCTTCTTTCAGATCATGTTTCTTTTTTGAATGTTTATTTTTGTCCAGAACCGCGGGTCAAATTTAGAATACAAAAATCTCCTTCAATTACTGCGATAACCCTTAAGAGATATACCAAATTGGATGCAGCGGTCAGGCAATACGGGTCCAATTTGACGAGTCTCAGGAGCCAGGTCACGTTCGTTTATCATCTAACAATTCTCAAACCATCCCCTTGTTTGCACATCGTGCGACAGCCCGTACTACCACCTACCTACCAGTCAGCGAGGCGCGTCTCTGACTGCTGATGGAGAGGTCGGCGCGTGCAACGCTCTTGTATGATTTAGCAGATCTTTTTATAGAGAGGGAGTGCGTGGGCGCCAAGTCTGCGTTTATGTGTTTGTGATGAACAGCGTCTGCATTATGCCCCCGGCGGCGGGAATTTGCAGCGGGGGAATACTTGTATGCAGGTTTTAGATTTTAGCTTTGAATCTGTGGATCTTAGCGTGGGATTTTAGCGTGGAATCTAAAGGTCTTAGAGTAGGATCATAGGATATTAGCGTGGAATTGAATGATTTTAGCGTACAATAAGAGAATTTTAGCGTGGAATAAAAGGATTTTAGCGTGCAATAAGAGGATTTTAGCGTGCAACTAGAGGATTTTAGCGTGCAACTAGA
>VOMN01117405.1:0-16726 GCA_014899125.1 Orchestia grillus
AGAGAAACTGCAAAATAGTTGCTAACATGCCGTCCGTGTGAGTTGACCCATACATTTTTCACTCCTGATACTTTTTTTGCAAGGAAAAATCTTTTTAACAGAAGAAGAAATAATAACCTTTTGTGATTTTATCCCCTCTTACTCTCCAGGATTTTTTCCTGCAGACAGATGTAGGTTAGCTATAAAATGGCAAAAAATCTATTGAAAAATCGGGCGCATATTTCATAAAATTTTTCTGTTTTTAGTTTGAAACACAATATACTTTGCTTACAACTGCAAATTAGACTTTTCATTCGTATTGACCTGGTGCACGCTTTCATTAAAAGCCTACTGAGTAAACAATGAATTTTCGTCTGCCACGGAAAGTATCCCGTCCGGGATCGAACTCAGGACCCACTGAAACGTAGGCAAACGCGCTGACACTCGGGATACGGCGCCCCTTCAGATTTGAGGTGTGTCGCCCATGGCGAGACCAGCATTAGGGAGAACCTGTAGGGGCACTGTAAAAAAGCTCTCTCGCAACCATCGCAGGGATTTTCTGCAGCCGAAGCTAGCTTGCAATAATGTAAGTCTTCCAGCGATCTAAGTTAAGGCTTCCTCATCGAACTAATTTGTAGCTCGTTGAAATTATTGTACCTCGTTTTCATTTTTCACGAGCTGAGAGTTGTAATGAACTAATAATTTCATTGGCTTGAAATTGTTCTGACTTTCTAAAGTTACCTGCTGCCGCGAGACCTGACCTTTCACAAAATTAAGAAAAATTCTTATCGGGGATGACGTACCATTAGAACTTCATGAACGAGTATCATTATCCGAGTCCTCGGCCTATGAATAGCTTTCCAAATTTGTTCACAATTCGGCAGGGTTAGCCTACCAAGTAACCAGTAAGCTGAGACTGAGCTGTCCCTGTACGACTTGAAGGGTAAGCTAAGATTTCATCAATTTTCCAGTCGACTAAAGCTCTATGCGTTAAATTAATTCTTAACACTATGCCTTATACGTGAGGTGATGTTTGATCATCAACTGGCGTGCAGTAAGAGAACCAAAACAGGTTTCAAACAACAAAACGGGCTTCATTTCATACTGTAGCAGGCGCTTAACACGTCATACTCGTTACCGGGTGTTGGAAAGCGAATACAAACCTGACAAAGTGATACCAATCATGTGTGACTGAACAGTCACACCAGTGCAATCCAGAATTATCGTCTAGTTTATCCACATTGTTTCATATTCGATATAGTGTTTCTTGACGATACATTGATGTTACTTTGAGTGTAAAACAAGGAAGGACAGCATGATAATATTTCCTGGTGGTATTTTGTTGAAACAGTCGTATAGCGTCTGATGAAGCAATTGTATTGAGGAAACATAATTCGGTGCGTGGGGCAGGAAAGGGTTGAGACTCAACACACGATGTGAAACATAAAGTTCCAATGGCTGCACGTGCTACGCCTGTATGCCCTGAGTAAGGCTCTCCGGTTGTTCGCTGTCGTTAACAACGAAAATTTAATCGCCTTTATTCATGTCACATTATCACTAAAGAGAAATTTCCATTCATGTTCAGCAATTAACGCCACTGTCGCTTCACGACTAACAAAGAACACTAGCACTTATGATAATGTGAGGAGGAAGCATCTCGAACACCTACATTCATGCCTCACGGACGACTTCTACTTTTTACGTGGAAGAGAAACCGGGCGCCGATAGACGCAAACGCTCTGCTGTTTCCTTTCATCGCCACCTGGACACGATCATAATGGCCTCCTAGATGGCGTATTAATGGAGAACTCCTCATCAAATCTATTCAAGCGAGGGATCTATGGATTCACCCTCCCCATTACAAGCCTAACTCGATCTCCCCAATCGGTGTGCATGATGCTAGGGAGCAGACAGCGTCATCAAGAAATGTAGCAATGAAAGTCAGTGTGTAACGTCTAACTGATGGCTAATACCGCTCGTGCGTTAAGAATTGTTACAATTGTAGAAACAATTGTGATGTCACTAATAATTTTGCTGGAAAGTATTCATAGTTAGTTTTTTTCTAACCGTTCGTGCTGAAAATTTATGTTTCTAAAAAAGTTATTTTTGACGATTCGCGAGTTACCAACTAGGCTTTAGTTATAAACCTAACCAGAATTAATTAATCTCGAGTGTTAGGTGGGAATTTAGTAAAATGAGCGATATTTTATGAAAAAGTGTTTAATCTACTAACGCATACCAACGTACATCAATGATAATCTTTACACCTGGAGACTTTGAACCAAACTAGCCCATGAAGAAAGAATGAACCTGAAGTATAAGCGTGCCCAAAAAACAGTCACCTTCGATGACACAGTTAATAATTCGTTCTATCTTTTCGAACAAACTAGCTTCGGTATTCTTCTTAGACTTGGGAATTGAAATACGAAGCATAATTACCGATACTGATCACATAATTCACTGACTTACTAATCGATTTTTTGAAGCTAGGCACAAGAATTTCACCATGTGCTAGTCGGCGGTCGGGCGGCTCGAGGACCGAGGTATGTCCTACTTACGTCGCTGCACCTAGTGTTGCCACCCAGTGTTGCCATTCTTACATAAATGACCAGAGTTGTTTAGATTTTCTTTCTTTGCAACAAGCGGCACACATGCCAATATAGAACTTTATGAGAGCAGTCTTCTACTTACGCTTCCTTTAACTACAACGTCCATTCATTATTAATGTCAACGCATAGAAATAGAAGATTTGAGAGGTAAGGGGTTCAGGGGTTTAGAAAACTCAAGACAAAAGAGAGCAATGATGCTTGTAAATAAGCGGTTTATCAGAACATGTAACAGCACTGCCTCTATAGGAGGCAGCATTAAAACCCAATTAAAAAAGAGAATTCGGCCTCAGAAGCCTCAGCATCGTTGATGTGATCCTTTTTCTTCATTGAGTTCGATTATCGTCGAAAATCTCAACTGATTACAAAAGGTGATAAAAATATTTTTCAGATAGCCTGATTTCCAGTACTTCAAAAATTAATTCCGACTTACTTTACTTAAACTGAAATCTCGCATAAAAATATTTGAAATAATCCCGATTCAATATCATTAAAATTATCCAAACTCAAGATATTCACACTATGATGAAATTTCAGGCTCAAGATATTTCGAAGAAATTTACGACTCAAGATACTTCAGAAAAAAACTTTCTTAATTCCAACAAAGCTGACATGCTGCACATCGTTGGGTTTTCAAAGGCCTTACAACTACTGAAGCGTGAGTGATGTGAGGAATGTAGAGCTTATGCTTCCTTTCCCAAGGGAGGCTCTCCGAGCTCCGCGAAAATCAGTTGGCCCCAGCTGGGAGTCGAACCCTAACTTCCCAGCAAGAGCCCTACACGGTACCGGTGTGCTTGCCATAAAGCCATTAATAAAAGCCTCAGCTCAAAATACACAAAAAAATTCTCGAAACGACAGAGTACAAAGACTGCCCGTTTTCAAACAGGACGATTTCAGAAACTCTGCGTGTTGACCCCCCGTCTGTGTCTGCCTGAGAGCTTGGCTTTCTAATGTCCGGATTTTCCTACTTCTGGTCGTCGACTCCAGCCCGCGTTGAGCCTCCCGAGGCGTTTTCATGCAACCCTTTGACAAGATCCCAATAGTCAACAGACCGTTTGGAAAAGCTCTCATGCTACTGGTTTTTATGAATCATCGTGAATTCGAATGCTCATAGCCGAATAATCCCAGCAAGAGTATGTACAACCACGCGTCGTGGGATGCGAGAGATGCGTTGAAATAAATTTTTACTTTGATGTAAGCAGTTGAAGGCACAAATTAATTCCGTATTGCCGAGGACATCTTGCTACGACGGAGAACATGAACGCTCGTAAATATTCTTCTACTCTCATTAAAAGGGTATTGTAGGATGACACAAAAATAAGGGAACTTTTGACATGAGTAGTTATAATCGGATCATCCCCTGATTCAGTGATAATTCCTGGCCCGTAAGGTCACCGGATTTGTCCGTTTGTGATTTTTTCTTGTGGGCTACCTGAAGAGTCGGGTCTACACCACTCGGCCAAGTACACTGGATGAATTGAAACAAAGAATTCTGGATGAAATTCGTGGCATCCTAGTTGAGATATTTGCAACCTCCAGAGCACGTTTGACGAATGAGTACGTAGAGGACGCCGTCTAGGACGTAATTTTAGGACATTGATAATTCGAATTTCTGTCTCTCAAAGGGCAACTTGCAGTGTTTCTATTGCTGTCAATAATTTTTTTTTGTATTTTCAATGTTTAATGGGTTTTCCAAAAGTTCCCCTTCTCTGTGTTACCCTGTACTTAATCGTAATTTCAGAGCAAAATTACTGGAACATTTCTAGGGGAGAACACTTGGTTCATGGAGAGGGCGAAGAAAACAAGAAGCTTACATGAGAATTTAATTTAATAATAAAAATCAATAGACAACAGTAAATTACATAAATAATGAAATCAGTCAGAGCTCTCCCGCTTGAGGGATTGGAAATCACAAGAAGCTCTCACAACAAGAACACTTACGATTTGACAGCCTTTACCATCACCACAACACGAACTGACTTTGGCTAATATGAAGTGGCTAGTGTAAGTTAAAAAATCTATGACAGACACTAGCTGCCTCTTCCATTTCAACCAATGGCTACCCTAATCAAACAGTAGCCACTGCCGTATGGTATACACTAACGGAAAACCTAGCTGTATTTCTAGGACGGTAGCATTTTTGGTTCCATGAAAGATCGAACTAACAGGAAGGAGAACCCATGACAAAACATAGCAATTCCGTGAAACGTAGAACATTGATGAAAATATGATGTCATCAGCTTGTCAGCGATTGTCAAACACATTCTTTGCATAACGAGGCATTCACAATCTTTCTTTCAGATTAACATCATTCTCGTGGAGTCAGTGAGGGCAGTTGCATAAAAAGCGGCAAGATACTCCGGCGGAGCGTGGATCAATTTCGTTAAGAGAATTCTTTTTCACGTGTGCAAATGAAAACGGTTTCAAGTTTGGATACGAGTAAAAACTAGTCAATGGTGCACGGACAGATTTTCTATCTTTTAATGGTAATAGTCATACTGACATATTTTCTAACATCTAATCGTCATTGTCACATGAAAATATTTAACTTCTAGTAGTCATAGTCGCACCGAAACTTTTGTTACAATTTATAGTCATAGTCACACGCAAATAATTTATAATTTTTAGTCAGTAGTCATAGTCACACCGAAACATTTTGTTACAATTAATAGTCAGAGTCACACAAAAATATTTCATATCTCCTTATTGTTATGGTCATATGGAAATATGTATATTCTTTAACGGTCATACCCACACGGAAATATTTTGTTACTATTAGCAGCCGTAGTCACACTGAAACATTTTGCTTTTTTACTTCTAATTATGATAGTCAAACTGCAACATACTGTACCAGTAATAGTTATAGTTACACGGAGATGTTTTGCAGCCTCTAATGGTTATAGTCCCGCGGACAGATTTTGCAACTTTTAATGGTCATAGTCCCGCTGACATATTTCGTAATTTCTGATGATCATAGTTCCACACCAAAACTCGCCGAAAACGACACCATCGAACTATTGATATCTTCACCGAACATAACCATTGTTCACAAGCTCACAGCAACGTACACGCCCTTTTATGTACAAAAATAAATACTTAACCTAGTTGCTCACTTGTATCATATGTACATATTTAAATACAGATTTATGTACAAAAAAATGATACAACTACGAATACAATACAATTTTATGAGAAAGTTTTCACCACAACAAGTGAATTGCATAGTAATTCTGAAGTCTTTTCGTACATGAAGGAAGAATATTTTTTTCTCAAAATGAATATCTTTAGGCTAACACCTTGATCCCCAAAAAATATATAAATCACGGTAATGGGTATCACCAATAAGATACGCACACACACAGGGAAATGGGAAGTAACTCAGCAGTTTTAGTGTACTGAGGACATACTAAGAGACAGTATCACAAACACAATAGAGGTCGCAAGAGGTGCGTTCTATATGTGGCGTCCTTTAGTTGTAGTTCAAGTGATCAAACATTGCGTCTTAAAATAAAAATAAATAACAAGTCATTCAATGACAACAAATAACATAATCATCGAATGACCGTAAATAATGTACCATTAAATTAAAAAAAAATAACAAATTCATCACTAACAATAAATAACTAGTTCCTTCGCAACAAAAAAAAAGCTTATAAGAAACAATAAATAACAAGTTAACAAATACTCGTAACAATTAACAACAAATCAATAAATAGGAATGCACAGCAACGGACTAACCAAGACAGAACTAAGGGGAAACAACGGGTCAGAGGGAAGCAAAGCCAGTCAGCTCCCCACTCTGTTGTGTCGTCAGCGGCGGCATGGACGATCTTGTGAATGATTTATTCAAAATAATCATTTTATGCGTAATGAACTGCATTCGCGTACAGTACCTCCACACAATATTATAACGAAGCTAGACCTTGTAGTTACTTGTAGTTCATCATCGATTTTACGTGGGAACCGAAGAGTTCTGCCCGATGTTTCCAGAGCACGGCACAGTGTAAACAGAGCGCGTGTGAGTCAGAAAAAATTATGATAAAAAGCCTCTAGTCCGAACAAATTGTGGCCTAGCAAACTGAAGATGAATTAATGAACAGTCATAGTCATCGTCATACTGCTGAGCCTGCACGTAACCCTGCAGCACAAAATATACTATTAAAAATATGCTAACTATTGAATCACTTCAGCAACATCACTGAATCACTTGCAAATCAGGTTTGCACTCTTTTTCGTAATAAAATACTGGGATTACATTTAGTGATTGAAATGCTGAAAACAGGGCGTTTAGGGTCAAGTAAATATGAGGATTAGAGTTACTTTTGGCATGTAAGTCATAATTGGAATATATTTATATAAGCCGTAATTGGAGTCGTGTCTCAGGTATAAATTGGAGTTATAAGTACTTCATCCTAGGTAGCCGCCAAAATTATTGTCGCTTGAAAGTCGAGTACATAGAAGTCGCTTTGACGACCTAAATATCAAACCAGAAGTTGCGGTGGCAATTTATTGACCAAGATGGAATATATTTCATAGCCTAAATAAAAAATGTGCTCACATCAGAAACTTGAGCGTAAAAGTAGAAGTAACCGTTCAATTTTGCTACAAACTAAATCTTTTACATTCGTCAGCGCTGGTCGGAGTAAAGGCAGAACTGGTAAATGTGAGGCAACTTTTTTCTAAGTAAAAAGAGTTCTTACACGGAGCTTCATCACAAGTACAATTTCTCTTCGCGATTCTGCTTATTTTCACCATCAAGCGCTTTGTTCAATAAATTTATTTCTTATAATCATAGTAAATTTTAAACGAAATTTTAGCGACGAGTTCAGCGTCACAAGCCAAAAACGAGAAGAGCTCAACTTTAGGTAAGGAAAAATTTGATAGTAAACGTTCAAATTCCGCATGAAAATTAGTACAAAAGGTGGAGCAGAATATCCACTGTAGAATGAATGTATTTACCCCTGGAAGTTCAGCTGGGAAATGAATATTGTCCAGTGAATCATCCAGATCGGATGACTGGGAGGTTGTGTAACGCGGGGGCTCCCATTACTGAAGAGAAGATATGTACGAGCCAAGACCGTTGTAAAGTTCAAGCTATGGTGAGTTTTGAAGCGCAATTCAAAGCAGAATTTATATATACCTAGTGAGATGAAGTATAAACTTCTTCGTTCTCCAAGGTTTAAGTCGCCATGTGGCAGAGTCTGTCAACATTTTTAAGTCCCTGTATGAAGTGAGATGCACGAGGCGCTCATACAGTCAATGAATCAGGCCACTCGGTAGTCTCGGGATGATGTTCAGTCATTCCGGTAGTCAGCCAATCTGCTAATTATGTAGTCATTCCTGTCATTGGTCAGTCATTTTGGTAGTTATTCAGTCAATCCGGTAGTTATTAAGTCAGCAGAACAGTGATTCAGTTAATACGGTGGTTATTAGGTTAATCCAATAGTAATTCAATCAACGCAGTGGTTATTAAGTCATCCAACAGTAATTCCGTCAATATGGTAGCTAGTCACACAATCCGGCAAAACATTTAAAAACATTTTAGGTATCAGTCAATCCGACAACAATAGCCAGCTAAAATGGCAATTATTCAATCACTCCGGCGGACAGTCAGTCAATCCGGTAAAAATTCAGTCAATCCATTAGTAAGTTAGTTACTCTCTCAGTTACCCAGCCAATGCGGCATTTAGTATCCGACAGTTTATCAGTCAATCCGGCAGTACTCGTAAGTCAGTCGATTTGTCAGTTAGTCTATCAATGCGACAGTTAGTATTCAGCAGTTAATCAGTGAAGCAGTCGGTTGAATGCTGGCGTGAAGTTAATGTCTCTGGTTATGACTGACAATGTCTTTCGTTCCAACAAACGAGTCTCGGACGCTTTACCTGTGCAATGACTTATTCTTAAGGCGCCTTTAGAATATAAGGTCTCGCACTCTGGCCACATGTTACGCACGAGACTTATCTCTGGGACAATAGTTAAGTTCAAGTTTTCTTTGGTCGTTAGCAATGATATACAAGGGACTGCAAATCATCAGCAACTGATGTAAGTTAGATTCAGTCAGTCGTCAAATGCTGGTACGGCTTCATTTGTCAGGTGACTCAAGTTGTCAAGTTCAATCAAGAGTCTCATCATTAAAGTCATATTAATAAATGTCAGTTATTCACTTAAACATAGTTGATTCTATCATTTGCGTAAAAGTAGAAAAATAATAAGCATAGTTTTGAAGTTTTAATGAAAAATTATTTCAGCATGGAAGTTTAGTGATCAGATGTCACTGAAATGAGCAACGTTTCAATGTCCCTGTCTGCCATGCTAACTGCAGCGAAAGTCCAGTTCTACGGACAAAAAAAAATACTCTTATTTATTCAAATAATGATGCAAAAATCACTAACGTGAAACCACGCAAAATAAAAATCCCGTTTTTAGCATTTACGCGACCTAGAGTTATTCTATTATCCCATCTTGTTACTTCAAAATTCGTACCTACTTGATGAAGAATCTAAGTAAATCACGTAGTTGTACGTCGGTATTGCCTTGCCTGCCAGTCCTACTTCATGTAGTGGTGCGTCGGTGTTGTCTAGCCTGCCAGTCCTACTTCATGTAGTGGTGCGTCGGTATTGTCTAGCCTGCCAGTCCTACTTCATGTAGTGGTGCGTCGGTATTGCCTAGCCTGACAGTCCTACTTCATGTAGTGGTGCGTCGGTATTGTCTAGCCTGCCAGTCCTATGCATAGCGTCTGACATTAACTAAGTTAAGTATATGTAACGATTTCGTTATACTTGAGATTACGGCAACCAACTGCGAGTCAGAAAAGGGTTTTCTAGAAAAAGAAAATAGGACTCTTTTTTGAGCGAAAACTTCTTACGATTCGAGATATCCGCAGACGCTCAAGGAAACTTGATCCCCAGACAACTTTTTTTTATTTTTTTTTCAGGTACCACGAGGTAAACTGTTTACATATTCGCTAGATAGACTGGCCTTTCCGCTTAGCTTTGATGAAATATTCTGATCTAATTATTTTATCAGCCAGTGCTGCATTATAGATCCATGGCAATCACATCATATGTGATATCACTGATTACTTTCACTGTCCTCCATACTAAGCAGCAAATGCAGTGGAAATTGCTTATGTGGCTCGGGCAAAATTATAAATCGAAATTAAACTGCATAATTGAGTAAGCCTAATTTCATGCTCTTGTTGAAGCGAAGAGCTAGTCCCAGCTCTTGCTAATAAAGAAACGACAGGAATTTCTAGCAGACGTTTTCTGTGAAATTCTTGGAAACAATTAGTTTTAAAAACTTCATGTAAAAGCTACGAGCAAAGTAAGGAAGTAAAATGCACTGTGGAACCCTTAGAAATATAAGCTTTATTATACATGTGTCACCGAATCCGAGATTTTTTGAAAAAACTTTCAAGACCGGACGTATGAAATTAAAAAGTTCTGCAACATCAAATAAAAATCAATTTGAAATTCTCCTATAGCAATTTAAAACAATGAAATCAACATAAACAAATAGTTCACATGCTTTAAGAATATGTTCCCAGATTCGACAACAGACAATTGTTATAACCTAATGAAGTTAATACCCTCTCGTGAGATTCAGATATACCACAAATTTCTAACAGACACGAAATAAAATAAAGAAGTTGGGACAATCGTTTCGTGACATTAGACATGTCACAAGATTCCTACCAAACTTCAGTTTTACCCCTGATAGGTAAAGACCGAACCTTTCACGGACATTCCTAACAGACGTTTGTCACAACCTGAAAAATTTGAAAAGCGTTCCTGTCATGAAATTCAGATATATCATACTTTGAGATTCATGACAAACATTTGTTATAGACTGAAAAGTTAAGACTGGGCCTCACACGACATTCAGTACCGAGTGTCGAGGCTATCGAGGAAGTCCTTCACATCGAAATTTTCGAGAGCGTCGTGTACCTTCTCGGTCAGAAGCTGGACAGGCTCACTGCTCATGAAGCTCTCAAAGTAACTGCGGGTTGTGCCCTCCGCATCTCCTGCAGGGAGCCCCGTGCGTCTGCGGAAATCGTCTATTCCGAGGAGTGAGGCTATGTAACCTGGACGGGAGAAATCAACCGAGGAAAGTGAGATGTGGCGTCGTCGTGCATGACAGAAAGTCCGTAGAGTTTTTAACTCTGTGACCTATTAAAGAGGGACATATGGTTTCGTGCTCTGTAGTAATACTAAAACGATATAAAAGTGCATGCTCGAAGTAGAATTGCCGCTGTATCAAATTTTAAAGGAATTATAGCTGTGAATGATTCCTAATTTGGATAGATAAGAAATTAATTCTTTCGACATAACATCTGTGACACAAAATTTATAAAAACAGATTAAAGAACGATTAAAAAGATTGTAGACACGAAGTTATAATTTACTAGGTGCTTTATTTAGGGATGTAAATAAGCGGAAGATATATCCAAAATGTATCTGACAAAAATTTTAATCTTGAAATACTCACTACGACAGAAAATGAAATTGGTACGAAAAAATGTAAAAAATAGTTTGAAACACAGCAAAACATGAATGAAAAAATGAAGAACAGATAAAATGAACAATATTAAAGAATTATTTGACTGGATACGAAGCTATATAACTGAGGCAGAGTGAAGATATAAATCTAAAGGTGGCCGTAAAGGTTCACTATCACTACATGCATCACTTCATTACGCTAATGTGATCGAAAACGAAGTGTCCGACGATAAATGCTCCAGGACAATATATTCTGAATATAAAATGTAGCGCAGCGCCAAGAGATGGCCATGTCCTTCTCGAAGTAAAATTTCGAAGTCCAAAAGTTGTAAAGTGATTAGTAAAGCACATGGAAGCATGCAAGGGGATAACATGTATTTCAAATTTTTTGATCATTTTTTCAGTGTTTCGAAATCAATGAACTGGATAGCAATTAAATGAAAAATATATAATACGATGGAAAGTTAGGAGAAAATCCTTCCGTGTGAATTACATTGTGATATGAAAAACTGTAAAATGAGAGCACGTGAATTTAAAATGAAATTTAATACATGAAAGAAATAATTAAACTGTGAGTTTATGAACAAATTCAAGTATTTAATACCTTTGCTGAGTTATTTAATACTTTATTGGGAATATGTGATATAAATAACAAAACGCCTAGTCCGTGGATGAAAAGAGATATTTAACACTCTCATGTATAGCAGAATGTTGTATATTTTCTACCAAGTTTACTTCACTCTTGATCACTTTTCATTTCCCACACGTTAGAGTGCTGTGTCAAACGTTTTAACCGAACTGAGCATAAATGCAACCTAACCTGATATATTAAATTTTTATGCATGAATAGCGACAGTTTGCAAACACACTCGATTTTTAAACTAGACAACTTTACGAGAGATGATTCAGCCAGGCGACGGCTGCTGAGTAGGTCAGGAGACACGCTTCCAATGCCGACTCATTTGAATATTCGAAGGTTTTATTCTCTGTTGGTAGACAGAGAGCCGTTGACGTCGCTCGGTTATGTTTATAGTTCAGAGGTTTCGATCGCGTTTTTCACAGAAAAACGAGTCATTTACGATGCTTATTGTCGTCATTCGTTCGTCTTATAACGCCCTCAAAAAGAGCGAAGAGGCCATGCGGGAGAAGTAATTTCTAGATCAAGCTCTTTACGCGCTCCCGTAGCGCGTGAAATTGGTGTTTTTAACGCACTTGACTGATGTTATGATCTACTATCATATTCATTATACTTTTTTCTCATGGTTTGTTGAGCTTTTATACGATAACGTGCATGTTATAGTCTATATATACTTGCTGTGTCAACCGACTTGGGTATAACCCAATCCCCTTTTCTGAGTAGTTGAGATTTATTCATAGCTATCCTACTTCCGAACAGTTGCGAAGACACTTCAATATAATTAATTAGAAATGAACTCCAGCACGAATAGCTCCGAAATTAAAACTACTCGCGAATTGACTTTATTTCGATAGAATACAAACGCACTTCATTACGACCTGTTCCAAATTGATTTGAGTCACAATCAATTTGAAACTGACTTCATGGCGAAAAATTGCGCATTGGTTTCATCACTGTTCAGCATTATTTCAGAGCTCGGGTACAGCAACTAAATCATTCCTGCTGGCAAGTTATGCCCTTGTTGTCAGCTGCGGTGTCGTACCATCGAATCAACGCTGATTTTCGTCGATTTCGACCCCAAATCATGGGCCGTCACTTCAACATGGGCGCAAAAGATTACAAATTTTGCAATGCGTCTTTCAAGCATATCTAAAAAAGTCCTAAAAACATTTTTTAAATAAATATATATAGTTTTTTTTCGATAATTATCAGAGAAATAAACGTGAATAGATAACAACGCACCACTCTCGGATGAACGAGATGAGGGCCACCATCACCACAGTTACAACCCAGGTACACACATTACTATACATCAGTCACTAGAAAACCCTCACTAAACTTACCGTCCAGGAACACATATCACTACTTCTCACTCACAGGCCATCAAGTGTGTTGATGCGCACCATCACCACACTTACAGTCCAAGTACACACATCACAACTTATCACACATCACAATTCCCGCCTCATCACTCACTGATGAACAAGATGAGTGCCACCATCACCACAACCTCGGCCGAGATCTGGTAGAGGGCCACCAGAGGCGCCTTCAGCGCGGCGGCCAGCAGAGCTAGAGAGGCTGCGACGCCTGACAAACAACGAACCAAACAATTCGTTAATTTTTTGTCCAATGCTCAACCCTGCGAGGCAAATATTTCTGATTCAAATAAAAAATATTTTCACATGAAGGCGAGTCCTGCGGTGTGTTGGGATGATAAACGTGTTGCTCAAGAAGAAATTCGAGTATGAGTGCTCATTTGAATGATTGTTAGTTTGATTTACGGTTGGTATGATTCTTTAATTATTATTTTAGGTACAGCTGCGTAAAAAATCATTCATATCCTTGTATTATTCTCGAGTATATTGGAATGAATCCATTAATAGGGGACTTTTCTTCGCAATGCTTATACCAAAAGTTTCGAAGGTTTCCTGGAATGAAAAGAGAATTTGACTGTTTTTTAAAGGATTTCTTCTAAAAAATTAATGAAAAATCATAGCAAATGAACCATGTTGATATTATTCGTACCCATCTCAATAACCTACAGTAAAATACCTGGAGAGTAACAAAGCAATGTTGTTGTTTCAATGCGTGAATTCAGGTTAATAATGCAGAAACTCCTGGCTATTCCTGGGTATTCTAACTAATTCAAGTAACGTTAGCAGTCGTGAAATGCCTCATTTAATCTTTAGCCGCAGTTCAGACATGATGGAGACGAAGGAGGTCAGTATAGAGTTAAGATGGAAAATTCTATATGCGATGATGACAAGAATGGTAGCGCTACAAATCAATTTGAAAACAATTTGAAGTCCCTGTATCAACTGTCCAAAGTATTATACATACATAAGGACAAATAGTTTGATATCATCAGAACCTTACAGAACTAGGAAGAAAGAAGAAGCTTTCACCTCGATCAGTAAGGCAAGTAGTTCCTGAAGTGAATGAAACAAGAAGATCACAGGCAAAGTAGTGTTACAGATTTCAGTGTGAAGAGAATAGAAATTTCAAGATCAATACTTCAAAGAACACTTTATAAAGAACGACTGTAAGGATGCACACCCAAAAGAAAGACCTCTGCTTACGGCTAAGCACGTTCAAACCCGACTATCTTTTGCAAGAGAATATATCGATGGAGAGACTAGCATCTGGTCATCGGTTCTTTGGTCCGCGGATGAGACTGAGATGAAGCTTTCTAAGCACAGGGACTTTTTTTTTGTCTGGAGAAGAACAGGTGAAGCGTTGAAACAGAAAAAAACTCTATCCCAACTGTGAAACTCGGTGGCTGGAGTCGAATGTTTTGGGGATGTTTCTCCGCTAATGGAACTGGAAACATTGTGATAGTTGGACGAATCCAGAAAAGAGTTCACTACATAATTAATTCTTAGTGAAAATTCGAAACAGTGTGCCGAAGCTCTCGATATTTGACTCAATATGGAACCCAATATGGTCTTTTAACATGATGATGGCCCCAAGCATAAGACAAAATCTGTCAAGGAAAGGTTGGAAGACAATGACGTTAATGATTTGCAGTGGCTGAGCCAAAGCCCAGTTCTCAATTCAAATGAAAATTTGCAGGGGTTGTTAAGATCATCAATGCTAGGAAACTCAAAGATATTGAAGAATTTGAGGAAATTGTTGATGAGTGGTCCAAGATTTCTGTTGATGTCTGAAAAAACCTTGTAGTGAGCTACAGGTAAGGCATAGAGGTAGGTAGTAAAAATAAAGACTTTGCAACACGTTTTGATATGAGTACTAATTAATATGAATATGGTTCATTCGCTATTATTGGTCGATATTTCGTTAAAATGAATTCATTCAAAAATTTCCATTTTGCGTTTCATTCCAGAACACCTTAGAAACTTTCGGTACAAGCATTACTAAGAAAAGTAGCCTATTGAAGGATTTATTCAAATATATGCAAGAATAACACAAGGGTAGGAATAATTTTGTGTGTAACTGTGTTTAGTGTCACAGAGGGAGCTTCATGAAGTGTTTTCTGCAAGTGAAACTGTGCCACGAAGGGTTAATTAAACCTCTGATAGACGGCGTCTCGTTTTCCGGACACTTTGTGATAGTTATACTGCATCAGGCCTTTGGTGATGAAGGGCTAATTGTAATAAATGGTTTAACGACGCCTGTGTCTTTTTTATAAATTGAAAGTATTGAAAATGAAATATCAGAAGAGAATAAAGCTTGATTTTTTTTAACTTAGGCATTCAAAATCTCATCACAGCTTAATTACTTTGGC
This sequence comes from Orchestia grillus, assembly GCA_014899125.1. Lineage (NCBI taxonomy): Eukaryota > Metazoa > Arthropoda > Malacostraca > Amphipoda > Talitridae > Orchestia > Orchestia grillus. The sequence goes on from VOMN01117405.1 coordinate 15,466, forward strand.
GGCCCCATTTATGGGATTCATTGTAGCGATTGGACGATAGTTTGTGTTGCGTATTTCATTTTGATGTAAATAACCTGCTTTCAAGTAGCTTCTGAAAAATTTCCAAAGATCATTCAAGAATGAACTGCATGCGATAGTGGGTCAATTCACAGAATGTATGAAGCGTAAACATGGGCTGACAATTTAACTATTCCGAAGTTAATGAATTGTTTTATAAGAATAGCTGAAAAAGTTAAAACTTGTCGTACAATCGTGTCTGCAAAGAGACGTTCGTACATGATTAGGATATCATTGATAAACAATTTGATGTTTCTAATGTTGCTCAACTCAAAATGAAATACAGGTAAGGGAGTCGTTCGTGATTATGAAGTGCGTGCAATAATAGCATGGAGGTTCGTCTGCAACCCACATACTCCCGATGTATCCACCAATCTACGCCCAGAACTGTGTAGATCAGAAATCACTGAGAGATTCTAGAAACTGGAACCCATAAGAGTGAAATCTAAAATTAGCAAGCTTCATGATCATCTGTCTGGATTTGATTAAAACATTGGGATTAACTTCAAACAAAATAGGTTACCTGAAGAATACGGTCTTTAAGAAGTTATTTTCGGTCACGAAAACAAATAGTGAATGAGGATGAGTATTATCAACCGCAATGCAGTATACTGAAGCTATGATTCTGAGGGAAGCGCAACTCCTGTCTACAAAATGCAGTATTGGTAAAGTAAAAAATGAAGCACTGGCGTCTCCAATACGGTGTTCTCCTTTGCACGACATGGAGATGGAACGACACTCACTCTCAAACCCAGACGAGTCCCCAAGGGTGACGCCCCCAGTGCCTGTGAAGATGCTCCCTACTGAGGACAGGACGTCCACCCCTGGCGTGGCAGATACAGAGGTACTGGACACCTCGAAAATGCCTCTCACGCTCGGCAGAAGCGCCATCACAAAGGGCACCACCGTCGCCGGTAGCATCCTCCTGGTACCTATGTCCACCATCTCGGCTCCTCGTCGCTAACTTCTTGCTGGCAGCAGGGTCCTCAAAGGTATCTGTACGTCAAAGAAATAAGGGAACGGGAATGTTGTTTTCTAGATTCAGCCACCATTTTGTCAAATGTGAAATTTCGAAGTGAAAGCCGTTGCAGTGAACAATTGTAAACATTTGTAAGCATTTGTAAACATTTATTTACCACAAGTAATTTACTTCGGAGACAGGTTTACAATCAAATGAGGAATGACGCACAACCGGGATCAGGAT
>VOMN01117414.1:0-23300 GCA_014899125.1 Orchestia grillus
CTCACCACACCACCACCTCCCAGCTCACCACACCGCCACCTCCCGGCTCGACGCTCACAGCAATTTTCTGCCACACTGGCCAGTCTGCCGCAGTCCCGACCGCGTGTACGCACGCACGAACACAGTCGAGGGAAGACCTTGCCGGGGCGAGTGGTGTGCCTTCACATTTGTTTATTTTGCGTGGCTGGTGGGCCTGAGCTCCAGCTGATCACTGCGCCAGATCAGCGACGTCTACTTTTGTCGACTGTAACCCCTTGGCCAGCAGGCATTCTGGTGACAGCGCGCTCGTCAGATGACTTCACTGCCTGGGTGCACGTGTGCACCACGGAATGGTCGGTTCCTACCGTCAGGGGTCGAACAAGGACGAGTTAACTCGTTGCAAGATTTCTCGGGCCGAGAATTTGTAGAGTATTCTGGACCGTAACGGAAAATCACAAGTTGACTAAAATCGAGTCAACTCGTTAGTGTCGGGAAAATTGTTGACGACGTTGTACTGTTTGAAAACACGACTTCTGAAACGCATCGCATTCGACTTATTCCGGAAGAACTTATCCTCTCTTGTTGAGGGTGGAGGGCACGCACCGAGCAGTGATGAGGGCACGGCTGTGGTGCTCACACCGACCTGGGATGATGGCTCTGTTGTAACTGGGTGCTGCGACGCGAGCATTTACTGGCAACGGAGCTACGTCTCGCACTTGTTCACTTGTGGCTGACTGAGTCGGAATGTTTCGAGGAAAGCAATTTTCAACGTCATTTGGGGATATTGAATGAAGAATTTATTTTATGATTTCATCATTAGAACATAGTCCAGAAAAAGAAGTGCTACGAATTTGCGCAATTTGATGTACGCGAGCCTCAATTCAGCTGTACGAGCTACTCCAGTGACGACACTGACGACGCAGATGACCACGGAATTTGGAGTGGACACCTGAGCATCTACAGGCCGCCTCTCATACAGAGGTTCGCTCACAACGCCACTCCCAGGACTTGGTCCAGCGTGACCACTGGCTGGCGTGTTGATAGCCACCACTACTCTCTTAATGGCACCCACCTGTTTACAGAGCCGGACACCATTTCCTTCAGTATCATAAAAACCAATATTAATAAACGTCTTTGTACTAACGATCACAATTGAATCCTTATTTTCGCTGCTCACGAGCGTCCCCATTTGCCCATTGGATGAAAATTCACCCACAATTACACGTGCGCGGAAAAAAGTCCACGGCAGACGTTCACAAATTTCGTGCAGAAGAAAGCGTCCTCAGCTTCTCAATTGTAGCATACGGCACGTTGCCGTCACAAGTGACACATCACAGTCACATGACACGTTGCAGCTATGGCCTCATGAGACCAAATAGTAAAGGCAGGTTGTACGTAACTGCTGGTACTGTTGCGCTGTGCTGACGTCACGCGAGGGGAACAGCTACTGCTCTGACACTCGCCGTCCTGAACCGATGTTCTCGGGATCGTGGTAGCTCTGCTTGGGCAAAAAAACGGATAATATCTTTTAATAGTTAAGAACCGTTCAATAAGCTTTCATAGATTTAGTTGGTTTAGGAGAAACTCTTCCTTTTTGTTAACATATCACGTGTTGTCAGTGATTTTATGCGAGTTATGAGGTGTTTCTATGTTTGCAGTTCAAATGCAAACCGTGCTGAATGAATAGCTTTGTTAAATTAAGTATAGTTCTCAGTTAAAAATTGTTTACATTTAGGGTAGCTATGAATTAAAAGGTCACTGAAATAAGAATAGTTCTGAATTAAATGGTTAGTTACCTCAAGAGAAACTCTGAGGGAGAAGTAAAGTTAATTTTAGGAGAATTCTAAGCTTAGTTCAACAGGAATTTTTTTTATTGAAAATCTTGCTGAAACTAATTCCTATTTAAAGTTTGAGTGAAGAACATTCATTAGTATACACCTAAGTACGACCACAGTGATGGCTCGAAAAATATTTCAACAGTATTAGGGAGTATTTTCATGGCATAAGGAACTGAACTGTTTCAACTAAATTTAACTAACTATTTTCACTAACTAAATTTAACTAAACGATTTTAGCCATTTTTACTAAATCCACGACGGTCTCTTCCAAAAATTGTTACGTATTCTACGAGTATACATAGTGAGCAGTTAGCGCCCACTGAGGAGCGCTGATCCCCCAAGATAGACTGACGAGGACAGCCACTACCAGTATCACACCCCCAGTCCAGTCGAGGCGCGCTTCAGGATTGAATGATAAATAGCTCTGCTAGGAAATAAGTTGAGGACATTGTAGCAGAGCAGCAGACGATGGAGGCGCAGGCCCCACTCCCAGCAGCAGCACAGCGACTCTCGCAGCAGCCGCGCCAGCTGAACTTCGATAGTTCGCACGATTATTGTCCTCAATTGTGCTCTGCTTGGCGCATGCATGTGCTCGGTAATCGCGGACAGTCCTACTCGGTAGTGCACTGGGAAGGGTTTTTGTTTTAAATTAGGATTACGAGTCGAATATACCCCATTGCCGCACACCAGGAAGCAATAGGCAGAGTACTATTGAGAATAAGAAACGCACACTGCAAATTCTTGCTAACGGTTACAAAGTCAATGCCTGTTAACTTTACATGAGTTATGTATATGTGGCAATTGATTAAAGCTATTGCATGCACTGAAAGTACAAAGAATGAGACATTTTTCAGCAAAATTAAATTTTTAAAGTTATTTTTCCATCAGAAATGTGATTTGATGTGAGCTAACCTTCATGAAACAATTATTCAGCACAAACGAGAAGTTTTGAGATGATCATCAAAAGTTAGATACATACACAGTTCTGCGTCAGTTCTGGAGTTGCCAACCGGAGAAGTACACTTATTGGCTGACCATTCCGATCTAGACGAGCTATCATGTTGGTATATTCTATTAACAAATAACATTCGTTTAGTGTAAATTTGTTTACACTCTCAAAAATTAACTTGATATTAAAAAGCGGTATTCATGGTATATTTATGCTTCTAAATTATTCACAGGTATATTCCAAAGAGGAACTTCAAACCCTCGATTTCCAGTGATGATCCATTTGCTTGGTTAACAACCAGCTCGGTTCTCACTCAAGCAATGTCATGAACTTCAAGTGAACTAATCAGTAACGCATGGTTGAAGGAAACTGCCTGTATGTACGCGTTTTCCGTGTGGGGGGGGATGAAGAATAAAAAAAAGTATAAATACGTTTTTTTATTATCAGCTGTCTTGAAAAGAGTGACTTCAGCGTGAACATAAATTAAACAATTAGAAAGGACGACTTGCTGATGCAGCCACAGAAGGTGCGTTAAAAAACCTAAAACCGACGTTTCCGGCGTCTGGGGCCATAGTTCCTCGTCTTCTCTTAATTAAACAAGTTTGCAGTCGCTGCAGGCAGCATCAATGGTATCTTAGATACTAGGATAATACTGAAAGGAAGGTAGTAAGGTAAGAAAATAAGGCAACAGATAGAGCAGGAGAATATGAACGAAAGCTACCGAGTGAGGATGAAAAAGAAAAAGAGCAAAACAGGCAAGTGAATTGGTAATTGTATTTAAGAAAACTCGAGTTGGGGTGAAAGAGCAATGGGGAAGTATTACAAAAAATAGCAAGTAAGAAACTGAAACCAAAAATTGGATAAGGAGGGGATCAGGCGAGAAAAAGTTAACTCTGGAGGGAATGTGAAGTGAGTGGAGAGTGAAGGCAGGGAAGAGTTAACATAAGGAAATTTAAGAGCAAGAGTGAGCGCTTGAGAGCGGAATCACAGAAGGGCAGGGGTGTTGGTTGAGGGAAAACCCATTAGCTAAACATTGGTGTTCAGAGATATTGTGTGGTACCAATTGTCAGATGAGTTCAAGTAACTGAACGTAATTCATCCAATGCATACATTAATTCAGAATTAATCAATTTTTATTCCGACTATTACTATTTCTTCTGGTACTATCAACACGAAAAATCATTTTAGTGAAGTTACAAAATCAAACGAAGAAATTGAATGGGGCCAATTAAACTTTCTTGACAGACAGAAGATCATAGCAGAGAATGAAATAGATCTGAAAAAGAGAACACACGGTTGGTAAGGTAGAAAAACATGATGGGTGTCAGCAGAGAATGGAGAACGACTATAGGAGACAAAAGAACGTAGTGGCGAAAAGGAAAAATAAATAGAATAATGGAGTGAGAAGAGTCGAGACCCAAGAATGAACAGCTCCGTGTAAGAGGAGCGCGGCGTGGAGGAAGCAGGTGAAGTGAAAGGTGAGCGGGTAATTAAACGGACGAAAAAAGGAGAAAGGAGGAGAAATAAGAGAGGGAAAAGGAAGTGAAAGGAGAGGGAGGGCAGCCCGGAGAGCGAGGGAAGGTGAGGGTAGGTTTAGATAAGGGCCGCAATGGCCGCTGGCAGGAGGGCTTTTAATTACTCTTTTGCTCGACTGACTTAACGACTGAAAGGCGAGGGCCGGAGCGGGGTCTGAGGGACACAATCTCTACGGGATTGACATCAATAAGATAAGATGAATTGCACACTTCCTCACACGATCACGAGCAGCCGTGAACCAAAGGAGTTAGATCTCATCGTCAGTCACGGGAAGTTGCTAATCTGCACCCAGCGAAAATGCCGAGCTAATATACAGGGGAAGGTAAGATCAAATTTTGGTACGCGAACAATTATGGTGTCCTGGGTGCGTGAAGATATCACCGCATTTTGTGCTTCAAATTGCAGATTTGAATAACGTGCAAAATCAGGAGTCTGACATGTGAATGAGCATCACTGTACACAGAGGGATCGAGAAGACGGACTGAAGTCTGAAAGTATCTGGAGTGGAAATGTGCCTATCAGGCCCAGGAAATTCGGGGTACTATAATTTGAATGTTAGGGTACTCTTTTTTCAGGTTTTTACGGAAACATCACTATTATAACAGATAATTATAATTATCAGTACCAAGCACTTGACACAATTTTTTGAAAAATCAGTTCAATTACAAATTCGTATTAGTCGTTGAATTTCGACAAGAGCTCTCAAGTACTCCCCAAATCCTAAAGACAAAGCCTTGCAAACTAAATAAAACTAGCTATCCCAACAACGCAAATGAAATTTGAATATCGTGGCGATAATGATACACTTTTTTCTAACATCATATGCATTTCGAGCTCGAAAAAAAACGTCTGCGATAGTAAGTACAGCAAATCTTGACCTCAGAACAGCGCGCAGGTATCAAAAAGCAACTCCCCTAACTACAAGCACTGCAAGAAATACGCTCACTGGGCGGAAGCGATTCAGTGTAGAAAAGAGGTTTGCCAGATAGCACTGCCTCCTCGAAGGTAGGTCCCAAGGCCTCGCACAACAGTGTTTCTGCACGCAGGGCTTAAACGCGCGGACACCTTGTCATGCAAGAAAGTAAGTGCTTCCTTATTCAAATCAAAGAATGAAATCAACATAAGGAACAAGTGGTAAAAAAAACATAAGCGAATATTTTATTAAAGGTGGTGGGTTTGAAAGGATGCAATATATTCCATCAAGAAAGTATTTTGTAGTGTTTTGGAGGTTTTTTCTTAGGAGTTGTGCGACTGATGCTGCTTGTAAAAATTCGGTTAGGAATATATGAAATAAAATGAAAGGCTTTCAAAATAATTGTATTCCGCAATGAAAAAACTTATTGGCACAAGATGTAACTTCAGTTTCCAAGGCGATTTAGATTGTAGTTCGGGAAAGTATATTTTTTTGGATTACTTTCGTACTTGATATGTAATTATAGGAGCTGTTTTATAATTGCACAATGCACATAATCATAACATCACTTGTAATTTGCACTGTGAGTCAGCAAGCCAACTGTTGAGACTGCCAAAAGAATATGATCTCTTAAGCCCTACTTAAGCACTCGAGTGCCGACTGGGAAATCTCGGCGTTATTTTTGAAATTACATCCTCTTATCGCTGTAAGTTTTTTGGATGCCATCATAACTGAGAAATTTTTGTTACAATTTTATATAAATATTAGCCTTATACAACCCGCCTCTTTTGGAAAGAATAGTTCGAGTATAAAATTAGAGACGCCCACAAATAGTTAGAAAAGTTTCTGCCACAATTCGGCAAGGTGTGCAGAGTGCCAAGGAGTCCCTAATTACGTCTGCATTCTCCCTTACGCGAACCTGTTGTAGGTTGAATCTACGGCTGATTTTAGTCCTTTCTGTTGGTGTGTCAGGACACTATGACAATTATTTGAGATTTGCCAAAAGTTGTAGATCTCAAAACAATCGCTACATCTGAACTATATTAGGAATAGTTCCCTAAAAAACCTGCAGAGAAGGCTAAAATCAACGCTAGGTTCGAAGTACGGAAGGTGCAGGGCATAACAGGTTCCCCTTTCATAAAAATTATTAATAATTATGCAACCATTGTCCTTTTGACCGACATAAGATCCTTTTACTCTATGTCCTTCACAACTGCATCTTGATAATCTACTCTACTCACTGATCTGCGCTCTAATTCAGTCTTCATTTTACCTTTTTCTATTAACAAGTTTTTGAAAGAAGTTCATGAAGTCAGATTAACAGTATCGCCTATGCAAGTCTAATATACAAGTACATACTCATCACAATGGCAGCCACATTCACTTTCAAGTTTTCTTACCGTTGGTTTAATCGTGACTTCTCTCCGCCACTTCAAGAATTTCTGTAGACGCTCACATAACTGCTTTCTTTGCATCTTTGTCGAGGGAGTCCAAGTTCCCATTACTCACTCATGTAAATTATAAGTTTTGATACCATATTTAAACTTTGCAAAAATACACTTTTCATATTTCATAAGCCTGCTGACCAAGAAATATTTTTTGTCTTCATGCACTATTATTTCCGAAACCAAATAGCCTGTGTTTTGTGACTGGTTGTCGTTGTATATTGCGATCTTTATTCCAAGAGATCTGCAGTAAATTTTGATTTTGAAGTCGTGCATTGATGCATGAAAACTAGCCATACAGAAAGTAAGCACACCTTCGTTACGTAAAGTAACTATCATTAGCCATTTGAAATAGTAGGGGGCAACTAACTCCTCACGGTATTGAGTATGTATCGAACTGTTCCCACCAATTTCACTCTGACCGTCTTTCTAACTCATTTGTTTCACATTTGTTAAAATCTAGTTATTTTAGACTCCAAGCTTGAGCTGATCAGCTACTGTTTAGTTTTGGTGCCCTTACTTGGCGCTCATCCTAATCTCCCGCATACTTTTTCTTAAATAGCAACTTACTCCGTCATTCGTTCATCGACCTACGGCTGTCAATACCATGATCCGTGCGTCTCCCCTCGTTTGAAGTGCGAGGGCAGCGGTGGTCGCAAAGGCCGCGTCAAGAGCGCGCCGGCGGTGATCGTCAGCGATCGCCCTAAAGCGTCTAATTGAGAGCCACTAAAGCTCCTCCGACCGTGGATCGCCAAAAGCGTTTCGGTTCGTGGAAGGGAAAATTAACCGAGCCGCAACTTTGGGTGGAGCAGCAAACTAATTGAAGCTCGCTTGAAACCACGGGATGGAATGATTTGCAGTGTTCATACGTTGATGAAGCTGTAGAGTTACGTCCGATAATTAACATCTTCATCGAAGTGAAGAGTATAGAGAGCGGCGATAACATTTGTGATTGAAGTTTCTGAACTACAGGAGAAAGCTAAGTAATTTTCTAGGTTCAAGACTTTAGAAGTCGTTTAAAGCTGAAAAATTTACAACTGTAGTCCGAACGATATATGCGTCAATCATAAATGTCATAGATTATGTTTAAAATTGTAAAACTGAGTTACACTGTGGCTCTCTGCCCACATTCAAAGCTGTCTAAAGATCAAATAATCGGTGGTGATTCATCATTTTAGTCAAAATATAAATCTAAGTTAGCAAAACGAGCTGATTGCTCACTTCCTTTTAAATCTATTGGGACTGCGAACATTACTACTATTGCTGTGAATAACACAATAACCCCGACCATAAACACGAAGACCAAGATAACAAGCACAGCTCCTAGGACTGGGGCAACCCTCACCAATGCTAAAGAAATAGCTGGACTAACCGTCGTGCTAAGCGGCTACCGCCATGGTCACCACAATGAACAACGCTGCGATTATCATTACACCGTTAGTCAATAGTAATGGAACTACTGTATCTCAAATTCTATCATCATCAACGAAGCAGCAATAACCGCAAGCAGATTATCATAATAAAAAATCAATATAACCTCCCTTGTGCTCACCACCGCCACATTGAGTAACACTACGCGCACCATCACAACTACTAAGTACAGTACCACAACCACCATCGTGGTCACCACCACATAACACCATACTGCACGCACTACCACCACTAAGTACAGTACCACAACCACCATCGTGGTCACCACCACATAACACCATTCTACAGGCACCACCACCACGCAGCACAGCCCTGCAACCACCACCGTCCTCGTCACTTCCCCAGCAGGAGGGGACATAAGGCGCAGCGGAATCGCAATCGCAGAGAGTGTGGTCCGGTGTCGCGGATTTGGCGGACTCAGCCTCACCTTACGATCCGACCCCTTCCCCCACCCTCCTCTCGTTAATCCCCCTGTCCCCCCTAACATTACTTCTTCCCCCTACCTCTAATGGACTAAAAAAGCTTTGTGTTGAATCTTGGCCCTCTCTCCTCTGAGCTCTAAGAGCGCAGAATTTCTCAATCTTGTCCTTTGGTTATTGCAATTTATCGTAAAAAGGAAATCTAATTTATCCTCTTCAGCCAATCATTGTACTTAATTAAAGAACGTGTAGTGGAAAAACTACTGTACGGTGCATCATATAAATTCTGTGCTATGCCGTCTCACTCGTAATAGATTCACGTTCATATATTGCACACACACCAATCTAGGAGAGCAACTCAAACTGGAGGATTTGAAGTATATTTCTCAGCCTCAGGAAATGCTGATGCACCGCCTGAATGCTGAAAGCTCCCTGCTGAAATTCTCAAATTGAATTTTAACTTCAGTCGGTCAAAGAACTAGAGCATGCGAGTATGTAAGCTTACTTATTGTTCTCATGCTATTAGGACCAATGCGACCATTTAGGGTAAAATTATATTGACATAGCCGTTCTAAATAATTCTTATCTGTTTAACTGTGTTCTTTACTTTAAATAACTCTACGTTGTGTAAAATAACTCATAATTATACTATTAATGGAAAAAGTGACCGGTTGAGAGTCTGTGTTCTTTTGACGTATGGAACTGTTAATGATCAGGGACAATTAGGAGCTACCCCCGAACGTCGGAAGTCCTGAAGATGGGAGCTAGGGCTGTGAAAAAGGGGTGCAATAAGCAGGGCGTGTAGGGCAGCAGTGAAGGAATAACAGGATAGCGAGGAGAACTGTAACGGGAGGCAAGCGAGCGTGAAAGAAAATGAAAAAAACGGTTATCTAACGACCGACAATAGAGCGTACTTGTATATGGTGGAGAATAGCGAAGAAGAGGCAGAGTAGAGTGTAACAGTGAGGAGGATAGGGCATGCATACATACACGATGTAAAAATGAGGTGTGATGACGATTGTAGAATTAGTCATACAGTTAGAGGAGAATGCTGGATGAGCTAAAAAGGATGGGGTACCGCAGAAGGGAACATCTTCGTAAGAAAAATAAGTGGTAAGAAAAATGATGGTAAAGAAAGCGAGACATTTTCGAGAAGAGTGATGTTATCGGACAATAGGTGTGTAGGAAAAATGAAGGTAAAGGAAGTGAGAATAGAGCTTTGGAGAATAGTGAGGGTGAGTAAGAGGGTAAGTAAATAAGACAATAAGTAAATAGGACAAGTGATGGTGAAGGAAGTGAGAGTAACGCTTTGGAGAGAAGTGAGGGTAAGGACACACCGGGGGGTGAGGAGGCTGCTGGCCCACTGCCAGCCCAGGCTGGTTAGGAGGAGCAAATTCAATTGGCAGACTATCCTGGAGGGGGAGGGCGGGTCACGGGCGGAGGGACTCGATGGAGAGCGCCAGGATGAAGGATCCCTTGCGAGTCTCGTGAGGGAAACAAGGGATGCAAGGAAGAGGGCAGACACCTCAACCTCGTGCGTGGGTGCACTTGCCGCTCGGTCTCCTTATTTGTAGAAAATGGCTCGCTTGAAGTTGTTTTTCTACAACTCGGGCTGTAATCAGGGGAAATGTGTAATGTAACACGTGAGCAGAATTTCTGTTTTAGAAACACCGCTGATGGAACCCTGCACTTAAGTCTGTATAGGAGGCCCGACAACGCAGAGCCTATGTTAAGTCTACATTTCCCAGTCGCAATACCTCTAAAGAGTTCAGATTCAGAAATGAAAGAAACATTCGGTGTCCACTAAGCGACACATGCTCTGTTTCTAAAGCCAGCACTTATATTATCAAGTAATGTCTCAATGCCTCTAGTGAGTTTTAAGTCAAAGATAAATGAAAACGTATGTAGTGTCTATGACTAGATTCACGCTCTTCGCCATGCGGACACTCGTATTCTTTAACCCTAATTATGCCCTGTATTAATTTACATGCGGAATAAAATATATTGGTATTATTTCTTCTTATACAGGGTGCTAGGGCTATTTGAGGGTATTTCGTTTTCAGTTCATTGCGTACTTGAATCATTTATAATATTAATATTTCATTTCAGAGAATGCATTTAAATTACGATGCTAACCCAAGAAAAGAAAAGACATGCAGTCATAATAACTTCAAGTACAAAGATGATAGTTTTAGGAGCTTATGAGTTATAACGATCGTGTCATGTCACCTCAAAATTTTTTACAGAATCTTAGGATTAATGCTGCTGGATACATTGATGTTCTGAAAATGGTTGTTAAACCTTGCGTAGATAAAGTATCCAATGAAAAGCCACACGTCTTTCAGCAAGACTCAGCACCTTCGCACAAAGACGCAGTAATCCGAGATTGGTTGTAAGAGAATTTTTACAATCATGTGACCTCCAATTTGTGGCCTCAAACAAGCCAGATTTAAATCCCATGGACTATTACGTGTGGAGTGTTGTTAAAAGGGAGACTAATCGACATCCTAGTAGTACCATAGCTTCATTGAAGGCCTCCATTATCCAGGTGATGTCAGGAAAAAAAAGGACCACTTAATTTCAGCTTGTCAACGGGTTCGGACCCGCATAGAAACAGTCATTGAAGTCAAAGGTGGCTTCATAGGATAAATTGATAAAGAAATATCGTCAAGAATATTTGCACAAACTTGATTAAAATATATACGTTTTTTGATAAAGTATCATTGTTTATTCAACACTCTAAAAATGCCTTCCAATAGCCCTTGCATCCTGTGTACAGGTAAAAAAACTTGCATAAGAAGTTTTATCAAAAAATTACAATAATTTTGACTCTCATGAAGGATATACAGTGCAGAGCAAAAAATTCAGAACTATGATAAGGAAAGTCGAAATCTGGTGCCACATTGATTATAAAACATAATGGATTGTGTTATTATCGGGATATAAATACATCGATTTTAACTAAATAAGTTCAAAATATAGAGTTCATTCGATCAATGTTGAAGAAGTCATAGTACTAATTTTTTAACGCTGATTAAAAATTGGTCATCAAAATGCTCAGAACGATAAACAAAATCCCATTAATTTCATTATCACCGCATATCAAAATATAAAACAGAGCACATGTTTATTAGTACTTAATATGTAGTTCACCTCCCTTAAAACCAGCATACCAGCATCTTTTGTTACAAGCGTGAAGTAAAGTTTTGAACTCAGCGACAGATGTTTTCTTCTATTCCCTGCTCAAATTCTTCCCTAGTTTGTCCGCTTTTCTTGATTTCTTTACTTTAGTCCTCTCATTCAAAATATTCCATCAATTCTTTGAAGGATTCTAGCCTGGACTGTGAGCAGGCCATTCCATCGCGGTTATATTCTCTCCAGAAAAAACGTTGTAATATATTTTCTGTGTGACATGATGCATTATCCTGCATAAAAACAACTGGCTGATCAATTTTAGTTCCTATGCTAGGTAAAGTTTGATTCTACGGTAACTTCTTATATACTACTACAATTATTTTAACATGTAACCCAACAAGAGGTCCTGTACCAATAGTAGAAATCATACCGAAGATCATGACACTTCCTCCTCCGAACTCAACGCTGCTTTTAGTGCATTGAGGAGCTCTTAATTATCCTCTAATACACATGAAGTGGGACATGTAGTTCACATATGTATACCTTCTTTTGGCAGTAAGAGCTAATATACCAATTGAGGTAGTTCGTTCTTTATGTGAGACGAGACATGCAAATGTTTAAACATAACAACTGCCACCGAACTGCAGCGCAGACGATCAATTTCCCTGCACATTTTTTGCAATTTAATCGTCAGCACTAAAGTACGAGAAACGTCTTTTGTTACCGTCCATCAGGCAGCCATCAGAATTTGAGGCGCTGAGCCCTTCTCGGGAGAGTGCTCATATACGCCTATACATACGCCTAGATATATAATTAATTTGGTTTTTATATCTAAGCGACTACGTTAATGGATTGGTCTTGGAACAGAACCCGAGTTCCGGAGAACAAGACATGGCCCTGACAATCTTTTGAAAAAGTGACTGAAAGACGTGCCGCTGAGTACGCCTGACTTGCCCTTTAGTCTTGCTGTAGTCACAAGTTCTGTATAATTTGTATGATACCGAACTGAGAGACAGCTAAAACGCTGTTGCGGTAACGTATTTTTTGTCGCGATAGTAAGGAGCGAAATGCTGGTGAAGGCTTTAAATAGGCTTTCGAGACGATCAAGTGACCGCGGTGTTCACTTAAAGTAATTACATTGAGGAGTTTTAAAATATACTAACTAATTTAAATCTCAAGCGAGTGTTGTTAGAACGTAAAAATTTCGTAGCTCATAATAAGCGCTTCTGTGAGTCATTGATGTTAAGTGCGGATAATGGCAACGCACCACGTACCCCTAATAAAAACTACGTGCGCCGAGTAAAGTCAACGACACGACAACACACATAAGCTCCTTCCATGGAGACGCAGCGTCTCGGCTGTGGTCGAGTCCCAAGGACCCGGCCATCCGGCCACCCACCGCCACCCATAATGCATGTGAGCTGTGGTTGCAGGGCCGAGGCAAGTCTCGCTTGTTTACCTCTCCCGCATCACGTTGCAGATCTTCTCCCCCCCCTCCGCTCCCAGCCGAGCTCTGTGATATAGGAAAGCAACCAGCCTCATCACGGCCTCCTCGCCCACATTCAGCAGCTCATTGGCATTGTTTGTTACTTTCTGGCTCTCGTGTACACTTCTCGTTCTCTCAAAGTGTTTATCTTCACCACTCATTCCTTTATTTTGGGACTCCACTAATTTGTGCAATTTGTTGTTCAACTCTCTCACACAGCATGTCTTCTTCAACCTTGGATCACGTTCTAGTCAAACCCCACTCCTCAAATGTTTACGCCAAGTCATAACAGTTGAGGTACGCATCCTAATTGGAACTCTCCGTAAGAAAGAGGTGAATTGAAGTGGGAGAAGGCAATTCGAGTTTCAAACTAAAGAAACTGTTCCTTTCAGAGCAAAGGAAGTTTTATTTCTGGAGCGAAATCAATTTCAACATTCGTGGAAGAATGGCGACCCAAATATTTTGCAAACGAATGCATGGAATAACTTCAACTCGAGTAAAGTGAACCCGCTGGCAGCAACAGGTGCCTCACTTGCGAGACATTCAGCCTTCCCGAGCACGAAAATTTAATCTGCACGGATAAAACGGCTCGTAAAAATTATATCTGAACTAAAAATCGTACAGCTTCAGCAGATATAACGCAATGAAGCACTGAGTGACACTCAGATAAAAATGAATAACTTTAAAAAAAGCACTATGTATTACGCTATCAATATAGTGAATTCCATTCCTGTTCACATAAGAATCTAAGTAAAAATAGCCGTCAGTAGCAGTTAATTTAAAATATCTGCATATTTTGGAAAGAGAGCTTGCGCTTGTCATCAGCGGAGTCTTGTAGAAGCGCACGATGAAAAGTTGAAACCATCTCTTCGCATAAAAATGTTTCACTAAAAAAATGCGAATAATCAAACTGCTCATAAATTCTCTGCTGAAATTGAAGACATCATCTTGTATCATTTGAATCAAATATGTGCAGTTCATCCAAGTTTTTCTTCATTGCGCTGCTCAGATTCCTCAGCATCTCAAGACGACTCTATCACATGCAGTTATTGTACCTTAGAATTTAAAAGAACAAATGGCATATTTTCTATAACCTGGTGAACATAAGGATGTACTTATTCACGGGAAATGCTGTCAACATAACTGTAATTAGACGCAAGCAGTCATTAATCCAAAGTGAACAAAACCGGCGGGATGAACGATTCCAAATTTGGAAAGAAAGCTGAGATGCAGATCACTTGAATACCACCGGTCCTTGCCGCGAGTGCGGGTGGATACAAGCTAGGGCTGCGCCGTCGCGTAGAATCGAAGCGAGCGGTTATGAAGAGGAGAGGTGCCCCCTTGTATCGTATCGCTGTTTCTGAGTGAGTGCGTCGGGCTCTGCAGCTTATCTAAACGGCCACGCGTCCTTCCTGGCCGTGCTCGCGTGCACCCACCTTGTTGGTGCACCTTGTGAGCCCTGTGTCGTATCGGGTGTGAGTACGGTGCACCCATCACTGACATATATACTCTGTGCACGGTATCTGGTGTGTAATACCGGGTCCTGTTCGAGTGCTGTGGGCGTGTACGGTGCACGTACCTCATTCTAACACCTCACGTGCCTCATTTGGGGTGCCGTTTGGAGTGCCGAACACCGACACTCCACTTCCTCACAGTGTTTTCAGAAGACGCTCGCAATAGAACTGAACTGAAAAAGTGTTTTCCAAGGCGCAACTTTAGATTTGTTCACCGGATAAATTCCAGAAGGAGAAATATAACCAACAAAATGCGCCCAATAAATACGATATGCAGTTTGGTGGTTTCAGTGAATACAATCGTCTCTTGCAAGCAGCGACACCCCAGTGTGGCCCGGGCTTGAAGGCCCAATCATGTCGTTCATAAGTATTCATTCAACACGAGTAATTTACAACACCTACAGGTTTACAATCAAAACAGGGGATCTCCAAGCATCCAAGTATCTCAAGAGCCCATCTAGGGATGTACGTGAGGATAAGTGTGAAAAACACATTCTTTCCAGTAGAAAATAAAGCCTTTGAATGGAAGTGAGATTACATTTATAAAATAAAAACTCATAACCCGAAAGTAGTCAATTGGTTTATAAAAGAAAGATTTTCAGCGCAAGTACTGGAACACTCACACAATACACTGTTTTACCATTAAGAATACTTTTTACTACCAATAAGCATTACTAGTAATAAGTGTTATCTATCCCTTCTGAACGAAAATAAAGCCTAAAACAAGATGCCTTAGTCATGTCTCATGTGAGAGTAGTGGCAAAAAATGCGGTTCATTATAATCTTCTGCGTATTGCAGCATTGCAGGGACACCTCAGTCCCCACTCAAAATTTTTCGTGGGCAACAATTGTAGCAATATTTTTGGTTAGAGAATTTTCGGGCCTCTGGGAACGCTAGCTAAGCAACTCATCAACGCTTTATTTGCATCTGAGTTGGATGCTAACAACACAATTGACAATATTTGATCATACTTGAACAAATACTTTTGTCTCCAGGACTCAAAGAGCTGCAGCAACCGCTAAAGCCCAGTACAGCAAGCTCCAGCGCTACGTCTTGGGTCAGAGCGCGCCAGGAGAACCTGGCAGAGGTGAGTGAGGGAGAGCAAAATCCTGCGCGCTCTCGCTCAATCACCTCTCTCACGTCACAGTCATGTTCTCTTTTACGCGTTTCTCGAGAGAGAGAAGGAGGGAGAGAGAGGGAGGGAGAAAGAGGGAGGGAGAAAGAGGGAGGGAGAAAGAGAGAGGGAGAAAGAGAGAGAGGGAGGGAAGAGAGGGAGGGAAGAGAGGATGTAAAGTACGAAGGTAAGGTTACATTCAAAATTTAAAAGCCCAGTACGGTATTTCCACTGGTAAAGGTTTTAAACGTACTTTGGTAGACTGTCAGTGTTAGTTTTTAAGCAGCGCTTCAGTCACTCAACCGTCAATCTTTCTCTACCATACTTTCCTGTCACATCTAACGCAATTATTTTTTCATCAAACGCTCCATGTTTATTCTTGCCGAGTTAAACATGAATTACATCACACAGCTTTCAAATTCATCCAGCTCGCTATTCCTGTTCGCCATCGTACCGATCGGTTGTCACTCCTTCGAGCCCTTTCGCACTCGAGATGCTTAAATCTCGTCGTCGCCACTTTCAGTTCCGATATTTCCACATCATGCACATCGTTTGCAAAGATTTCTCGTGAGAACTCTTTTTCACGGCTCAAGCAACGAAGTTTTCCTATGCTTCTCGTGCACTCCTCACGCTCCGTGACCCTCCTATGTAATCCTTTCATCGGCATTTAAAAGCACCCCAAGTAAATTTCTCAATAGATCACATTAGAGACACCTGTGTAATTTTGAAAGACCAAACGGTCACTTCGTGTGCGAAGCATTTCAACACCCGCTGAATAGTTTCGCTGCTATTCGCCGCGAACATAGCATCTAAACTCACACACCTGAGTCCCCAAGCAGCAACATCAGCTTGTGCGGCGGCGCGTGGGGAGAGAAGTAAAGCATCGGAGTATCGAGCTCGGCGCAGACCGCCATCGGAGGAGCAAATATCGGCAGCTCAACTGTCGCTAACGACGCTGGTTTATCGTCTAGCCTTAAAAGCTCAAATGCTGCTAGGGAGGCTCGAGCTCCGTTATGCCTCCCGTGGTGGTGGAGGTGTGTGGGACCTGGCCTGACCGTCGTGATGCTGGTGCTCTCCGTGGCAGAGCTTGTGAGACTTGGTCATGGCGAGCGAATGTGCGAACTTTAGTCATGTTGGTTGGTCATGTTTGTCAAAATTATGTAGGTTACTGTTGTGTTATTATTGCTGTTGTGCATGTTCATGCTGATAATGGGATGATTTGGGGTCAAGATTGAATTACTCGTATTATTTAGCTCGAGATTCCTCGTACGGTAATCGAAACTTATAGTTATAGACTCCATGAAATTATACGGGAGAATGTGGTTTGTCCAAGCGTTGTAACAAATAGATATGTAACGTGAAACAATTCAGCAAATGGCAACTTGTTCGTCTTATGCAGCAACTATTCTTCAAAAAGAAACAAAAAATTAGGGAAAACTTGTGTAAGCATTTCACGGTCTAAATATTTCGCCGACTAAATACAATATTAATTCCTAAATTCAGTTCCTCGCTCTACAGCAGGTCCCGTTCAACAAGTTAAATCTAGTCTTTGCCACTTGACATTGTTCACCAATCCTTGTTTTGTGCAGGAGGGTCCCCTTCGTGCTTCACACAACACAAGGCTGCAGTTTCGGCGTGTGTGAAATCGTGCGAAAAGAGGTAAATTTTGCTGTCAAACATGAGGAGCGAAATCGACTGTATGCGGAGCGTGCTGGCGGCCCACCTTAAACATGGAGCGGAGCGGCGAAAAATGCCGAAACTTGACTACGTGGCAGGACGAAAGTCCCTTGCCGATTGGAAGTCGACGTGTTCGAAGTGAAGGGCGTGGCGGAGCCGTTCTCGAGCGAGTCTCTATTGCAGTGCGTACACAGCGCTGGCCTGTCTAGTTCTCGCTGAGTGGCTCAGGGGCCTGCCAGGGGCTTGGCTGAGGCCTGCCAGGTGCGTGTCACGTGCTTGTTAGGTGCCTGATAGGTGCGTGTTAGGTGCTCGTCAGGTGCTTGGCTAGTGCCTCTCACGTACCTTGTAGCATCTAAAGTCAAGTGCGCCTCAGGTGCGTGCCAGGGGCTTGTCAGGTGCTTAGCAGATGTTTGTCAGGTGCTTGTCAGGTGCTCGCCAGTTGCGTCTCAGGTGCTTGTCAGGTATATGTCAGGTGCTGGTCAGGTATTTGTCAGGGGCTTGTCAGGGGCCCTCTGTCCGGTGGTCGTCAGGCGCTGGTCAGGTGGATTGTGTACCCGTTAGCTTCGTGCACCTGTACATCTATGGATTTACATTTATTTAATTTTTTCAGCGTTGAAATAACGCGATATGTTTATATTTTACTGTTTTGATCTAGCACGCAACGATATACTTTGCCGACTTGCGAGAACGCATTTTCTTTTCAGGAATAAGACTAGAAAGCTAATAATTATGAATGTTGTATTCAGGATTTAACCATTGTTTTCCTCAATCATGACGAGCATCGCAGCGAAACTGTGAGAAAATTTAGTTTAAGTGACTGTGCTAAGCCGAATTATGATGAGCGTTTCCAATAGACCAAATAGTGCAGTGAGTATCAAAAGTGTACGAGTATAACTTTTCACACTCTCGTAATAAGTTGATTTTCGCGGTCTCCAGTCTTCCCTACATGAGACAAAAGATTGTCAGACCAGACAAGACTGAGGAATACCACCAAAATCAACAAGAGACTTCAGCAATAACACTTTTGCCTTAGCAGCGCAGAGCTAGAGATGCTCCAGGGGCGCGTCCCTTCGCCATGCGTCGTGGCGAGGCCACCCAGCACACCGCTATGAGGGGAGCTGGTCAGACTGCTGCGTCTCCCCCAGCAGCGTTACGGCCCCAAAATGCACTGAGGGTTAAGATTTCAAATGAGACTGAGTTCTAAGAACAAACTTCATCGATAAACAGATTTGTGATTCCATATCGTAGGAGTACTCTGGTAACTAGTGAAAATTGAATTACTGGCAGAAAAGTTGCGTTGGTCCTGCTACACTGAGCGACCTCGATGGTATCAGCGGTCAGAGTTGGACAATTGTGTTGGTCTTGCGTGATCAGAAAGCATGAAAATAGCGTTTCGTGACGCTCAAAGAGTAGTAATTTGCAGAAATTTTGAAACTGGTAATTTTGCAATAGCGCTGAGTAAAAAAGATCAGCTAAGTAAAAAAAAATTCCCGATGCTATGCAAATATTTGTAAAATAAAAAATCTCAGATCCTACTTCAATGTACGTCAGTTTTCTTTAGCAGGCTTTACAACTACAATGACGTACAGTGTACAAACAACAGTTTCATTACGTGTTATATACTGATAAAGGAGCTAAATATATCAATCTTTTTCATTCATTTTCCTGTCTTTGTAGTGTTATTGTTTGTTGGTGATGTTCAATTTTTGGCTTTTTTCATTTCATTTCACTTGTAAAAACGTAGTTGACGAATTACCACACATTAAAAAAAGTTAATATACCGAATAACTATAAGCGAGAAATTATTAAACGTCACACATTTCCTCTATATTTCCCACGAACAGAAAAGAGTTTCATCGGCTGATAGATCGGAGTTACAAAAAAATATCTCGATTCTCGAAGACTGTGAAATTTCAGGCAAGATTGCGGTGGGACCTGAAGATGGCTATCTAACGAGCGTGTTGTTCAACACTTGCCACGCCGGTGAGGGCCTTTAATTGGTTCAGAGAGCAGGCCGCGGCGCACCTACTTGCTGAGCAGGTGCGACGGCGAAACAACCTCAGGTTTTTAGCTCAACTAGAGCAGGGCACTTTCATTGCAACTTAATAGGTAAACACAAGGTAAAGGTCCAAACAAAAGGTGGTGCGTGCCGCTGAGTTTGGGCTCGACGGTGGCGCCGTCGGACGCCGAAGAAATTTCACTCGGAGGTCACATCACGCGGAATCGACAAGCGCGTTCTATACGACAGTTTACGACTGCTTCTTAAACAACTCGCAGCTTTAAAAAAAACTTTAGCGTTTCGAAGAGGCTAAAAAGTTGCAAGTTTTCAAGTACATACACAAACGACAGGTGCCTCGAGACGGTACGAGTTATTTTGGGTGCGCCGCTTCACTTTCCTGAAAAGCCACATGCCATTTTTTCCTTTTTTATCATTTATTTGATTTAGAAATTAACATTTCACCATTGCAATTACGGCAAAATAACGAAATAATGTGTAATCAAACATGGAGGAGTAGGACAGCAAGGGATCTTGGGAGCACGAACTGCTTTATGAGGTAGCATCCATAGTAAAATGCTCTCAGATAGGCGGCATTCCCTTAGCCGAGGTAAAATGGCTGGTCAAATTATATTTTTATTATGATTAAAACGTTCCCTTAGGAAATACATTTGCTCGTACACGACCTTGCATTAGGCCAGTGTGTTTATTTCATTCACGTCGCGTTTTGTCTGAACTTCGTACAAATTCTATTTCAAATAAATGAAATCACTAAGTATTTCATTGAACTTGCGAAGACCCTAAAAGAGCAACGTGTCACATTACAAACTAACGAGAAACTTGACATTAATACAAGTATTGTCGACACGCGACTAACACAGGCCTCATGCGATAGCCTCGTGTGGAGTGGAGGTACGGAGGCATTGGTGCGCCGTAATTTACGGGTCCTTAATAACTCAAAGCTTTAATTGACGAATAAATTTTGAGCTCAAAGATGGGAAATCATGACCTCCGGCCCTGCATCATAACTTGAAGTAAGTCTCATATCGTGCCAGGTTTCTGATTGTCTTGTAGCTCATATTTTCTATTTGTGAATTAGGGTGCATTACTGTACTCAGCGAAATCGCTTACCTCCATTAAATATTTCGTTGCGGATGCGTCGGTACTATAGTGTACCATGACCTTCAGACACGGGTGTTCCAAGGTGCAGTGGCTACGCTCTCCGTTCTGAAGTGAGAAAGCTAGTGTTCGACTCCCGGGTGTGTTGAGTGATTTTCGTGGAACAACGAACTACTTCTCTTGGGATGAGAAGCTTGAACCTTACATGTCTCGCATCACTCACGCTCCAGTAATTACAAGGCACTTAAAATCCATTTTTTTGCTGCATGGCAACCCTGGTGGACTAAATAAAGTTGTTTTGCAACCACCCACCGCCCTACAGGGATGACGTCATGGCCCGCAGGCTGCCAGCTGCGCCGTGCACAACGCCGCGTAGGCTTACGGTGGCGGCCTAGGAGAGTGAGGTGACTCACTGCCCTCATGTCGACTGCAAATATTGGCGAAATTAAATTATTACGGCACTGCGGGCCGAGGGAACACTTTGCAGCTGCCTTTCCAACAGTAGCGTTTGCGCCAACGCTCACAAAGTTTTCCAACATTTTTCTTGAGGGGAAATGAACGGATCATATCAACTTAGCTGTAAAAGTAGGTCAACTGCACCCAGTGTTCCAGTTCTGTCAACCGGCGACTATGATGGTCGTAGCGAGCTGTGCAGAGTGAAGAAGTAGGAACAATCAAAATTTTTCCAACAACTTCGAAGGTTATGATTCGGAAGTGCTAAAATTTTTGAATGTATTTGAGCAGGTATGTGTTCAAGGTATAACACATTTGCTACTAAAGGAACTAGAAACATTAAAAAATCGGAACTTTTCCAGCAGTGTCGAAGATTTTACGTACTGAGGCATAAATGGATTACATTTGAGAATAAAACAGACGTTTAGGAAATTTATTATTTGTTGCGCCAAATTGGTTCTTAGTTACCTTCGCAGCCAATTTTTCCCGATCACACTCTTCATAACTGGAAATAGATCAGAACCCACGATTGACTAGCAAAACCCACGTGACACCGATGAATTTAACTTCAAAACACTGTGGCGAACTACTGACAGAAGTGCATAAATAGAAATGAAAGCAAAGAAGCGAGACAAAAGGGAGGTCATAAAAGTCCTACTGCGGGAAGAGGCATGGAAGTGTGGGAGAAAATGAGGGCAAGGAACAAAAGGTGACTGCATTTATGCAATACTTGGATATAAGACTGACTTGCATCTCTCCACTGGTACGCTCCTGCTGGATATTTAAGGAAAATATTTCATTGCCTTACATGGGAATGATGCAAAATTTAAGCTCTTAGGAAGTGTGGAAGCGTAAAAAGTAGATATTCTTTTGAGAGCTAAATATCTGTCCGTTTAGTGATCAACCAGGCACTTTTGCCTCGATTCATGTTGCGCATAGACAATGAGTGTTGTCGATAATATTAGTTTTCAACGTAGCAAATACTGTATCCTACATCAACACGTTTCGTAGTAGATATTTTACCATTTAAATAAAAAAATTAAGAAATATATCTAATAAATCCCGAGCCCTTACATTTTTGACGTACACTGCGTTATTTCAAAAAAAGAACTCCGTTGAAGAATGAGATGCCTATTTTCTAAACAATGAAGATTTCGGTGTCAGTGACTGATTTTCTTTCTTGATTCAAGGCAAAAAAATTGCAGCCAAATTTGAAGAATCAGTTAGTGAAGCTTCTAAGTAATAACTGGATGGACGTTCTCCTTCACGTCAGTGGACTCTGAACATAATCGTGAATTGATCACTGGTTGAACGCTTCGATTACATCCACCCACAATCCTTCCATTCTTGTGAGCAAAAGAAAAACAGACATTAAAAAGACACATCTCGCGGCGGTAGAACCTGACAACCATTAATTCAGGGTGTCAAAGCCGTGAGTCGAGATTCTCTTTTAGGAAGAGAAATGAAAACTTTTTTATAACATTTGATGCGAGACCACGCACGTACGCTGCGTCTGACTTTCTATGGACGTCCAGAAAATCCGACACTGTATCAATTTGTAAGCAACCATTAGCTGAGACCACAATGAAGTTTATTTGCTGCTCAATGTAAGCAGTGAGGAGGCAGCGCGAGAGCAGGTCGACTGAGCTGTGGGAAGAGGCTTACAGGGGCGCAGGCTGGAGTACGCACAGCGGCAGGCCAAGGCGCGAGGCACGTCCTGGAGAGGCGATGCGCCAGCGAGAGCGGTCAATTGAGATGTTTTAATTAAAACCCTCTGAGCTCTGAACACATGAGATGTTCTTCAAATAGTCAAACCTTGTCAATTGTGTAAAGAAGCAGCCCGCAGCGCGGTGCAAGGTGGAAGATGCACGCATTCCTTTGCTGGTGTTCAGGAGAGTTACGAATGTCCTCTCACTTAAAACTGGCGCTGGTGTTGCAGCATAGGGGAAATTTTTAGCTGGGGCTGAGGCGTCCCTGTAATACTCAAAGGACTAACTGCTTGGGGTGCCCGATCTGGTATATGCCATACTTTCCCATGGATGGATAATACTGAAAAGTTTCATTTTCTATCGACTGTTTATTGCAGATCTGATTCATATCCACATTGTAACTAGCACGTTCAGACCAGTTGGTTATAGTTTTAGCTGTCACAGTTTGGTTATTGTGTCGATGGAAGAAGTGAAGTACTGCAATAAATCATACGGTGCAGGGTCACCTGTGAGGTTATTGCGACAGCTTCCCAGTTTTGTAAATGTTTGTAAACATTTATTTACCACAAGTAATTTACATCATATA
>VOMN01117432.1:0-17408 GCA_014899125.1 Orchestia grillus
AGAGCTATTGCGCACTTGGACTATAATGAGCACACTAACTACTCTTTCAAAAGCATGGGAATTTTGAAATTGCCCGACATTTATCAATTTTCGCTGGGAAACTTTATGTTCAAAACCAATAGAACAAGCCGTGACCCCAATTTCCACGAAAACAATTCTGCTCAGTTCCACCCTCAAGATCATGTAATTAGAAATTGTAATAAATTAGTACTTTCTTATTACTCACGCACCAAATTCCACCATTATACTTACATTGCAGGCACTAAATTTTGGAATTCCATTCCTCCAAAATTTCAACAAAATACTTAATTTAGATCATTTAAGACTAAACTTGAGACCTACTTTCTTTCGCTGTATTGAAAGAATATGCGTAAATCTGTGCTAATAGACCTAAGAGGATATATGATGAAATATATTGTGCGTATGTAGTCCTTTGCTCGATTACTATCTCATACCATTCTCGTAACTTCAAATACTTTTCTCGTTTTACATTAGTATACATACGTTTGTGAAGGTCGACCTTTGTGGATAAATGCTAATATATGTGTACGCTTATTGTCTTTTACCTAAGTTGCTAAATTCATACCGTGTTTTGATCCTAATATTTAATTTTAACCAATTCATTCAGTTCCTGTAACTTACAGGGCTGAGTGTAACCTCAGGCCTTTTTTTTAATAATCATTGATATGCTGTTAATTGAATGTCTCCATTCCTATACAGAAGCCTTGTAGCTTATTCGGGCTCACACGTGGTATATATTCTGATCCCGGTTCTTCGTCATTCCCCATTCGATTGTAAACCTCTATCAGATGTAAATTACTTGTAGTAAATAAATGTTTCAAAAATGTTTCCACTCACGTGTACAATGAGGTTAAATAACTATTCAACGTATTCTTAAATCTGAGTATGTGTAGTAATCATGCGTTCGTTAGAGGGTTAGAAATCCAAGCTTTTAGAACCCAATACTATCACCATGATATGAAAAATATATTAAAACTAACATCAAAATTTATAAATAACTATTTTCAACACATACGGTATAACTGGCACGTGAAGAGTACTTGAAAACCACATAAAACATTACGACATTGTTCACTGATTGTATTTTTAGTAGTCCAGCGTTAAAGAATTTTGTGAGGTTCCAGAAGAGCGATTGACTCTCTTAATTGTCATCTCAAGTTCTCACATTGATTGCCACTGTCATGGTGCTGTACCCACATATGCATCGGGCAGTGAGTGCTGGCAGCATGTGCAACACGCCTGAGGCAAAAGGACTCTGTTTGCTATCAGAGATAAACCTGTCGGTGCTAATGACTACGGGTAACGGATATTACCGTAGCAAAACACTTCAATGTTATTGCCCGCAGAATTGCTCTACCAACTCACTAAGCGAAAGAATACCACTGTAAAATCAACTGCACTTGCTCAGGCGTCTGAATGAAAATTTCTATCTACTGCTGAACAAATGTCAACAACCATTCATCAAGAGCCAGGAACTACACGTAAAAATTAATGTTTGACCTTTTAGAGGCTGGATCAGATATTTTTCGTCAGATAAAAAACAAAAATATGCAGTCTGACAAATGGCTTCTGTTGCAACACGGCCATGAAATTTCCGCGTTTTGAGAAAATACCATAAGGATAAACGTCGCAGATACACCAAGTGCTTATTTAACTGGGCATTTACTGGTGGGAATTTTTCTCGTCTACTGTGAATAATTACAGATTATTAGTCCGCAACTCCTTGCTTCCTGTTTGAAAAAAAAGCTAAACATTTAGAGCTGAGAAAAACCTAAATTTGACGAGGAAAGTGTAATGATTTGGGGTTATTTCTCTTCAATTAGCGAAAGGAGACATAACCACACAAATTCGCACAAATTCATGAAGATCGCAGTGTGAAGCTGTTGAAGTTGCAACGCTAGTAACTTGGCATTACGTTGTTCTCAAATTCTTGGAGGGAGTTAAAAACAACAGTCCAACGGGACAGCCGGAAGACTCAAATCAATGAGCAACTTGCAAATAAGAATGAACAATTTTTACGCTTCATATGTCTTCCAGTTAATTTCAATTTACGAATAGTGATTGCGGGTAATAATTTTGATGAACAGATTACCCTAAAAAATACAGATCATATATTTGTTGTTTTGAATGAATAACTTTTCTGCAAAGTAATTTAACAATTTAGTTGAAAAATTTTTACGTACAAGTTTCGCAGTGTTATTGAATTTTTCGGGCATGTAAAGAATCAAGTAATATATATGTATTAACATCGTTTGGGTCACTCTCTCGTTGACGAACTCGTCGTAATTTCATTCAATTTAATATTTTGCCTTACGTTGGATTGTAACATATGCGAATGTAATTCATGACACTTCCCGTATTTTGGATTGTAACCTGTTCAAATGTAATTCATGACTCATCCCATACACTGAATTATAACGTAAGTGAACGTAATTCATGATGCTTCCCTTACATCGAACTGTGATGTATGCGAATGTAATTCATGACTCTTTCCCTACATTGTATTGTAGCATATGCGAACGTAATTTTTGACTCTTCTCATACATTTGGATGTAAAAATGTGACTCTAATACATGACACTTTAAAGTCCATTGCAAGTGGAGTAGCAATTTAGATTTTACCGTAGATAGTACTGAAAATCTTAAAACAAAAATTATCCATAAGACTAGTGAACTGATGTCGGGAAAAATCATTGTATCGAGTATTCATCTACACAGTTTGGGACGAAATTATTCGTGCACCTTCCAATATATCAATATTCAATAATTTTGCTAGTTTTCCGAAACCTGGCGTCTGTAAAGTCCGGTGCTTTTATCTGTCTATGAGTCTTTGATAACTGAAGAGGAATATGGACCTTAAGTTTCATAATATCAATTTATATCGAGTAAATTTAAAAGTAAATTTTGCAAAACTAATGAAGACACAATTATTCAAACACAGGGACAATGTAAACATTATTTCGATATAACCATGACTTTTCATTATTATACCTAATAGCAGTCTTTTCTTATAGTTTCCAAAGAGATTCGAGCAAGTTTCTCTTCGGAAGTTCTTTCATTCTCCAATGGCCCCACGTTCTATTTCTTGGAGGTTCTTCTGATCTCTGAAACTTATCCTAGCTTTCAATTCGGTCTAAAAATGGACTCCAGTTAGGACTTATCAAATACCATGTGAAAACTTTTTTCTTAAAGCCATGCAGTTACAGATGGTGTTTCTATGAGTGAGGAAAAAGTGAACGTAAGATGCTGTGCTCTTGAAGATATTCTAAAATACAATGTTTCATTTTCAGAATCAGTAGTCGGACGAAGACTCGCTGGAAGGCCTTTCTTTATGGTTTGACTTATTGATTAAAAAAAAATTTATTCCCGTTTCCCCCATTTGGTGATTCCATGATCTCTCACACAGTCTATGTTGCTGCCGTCATATAACAATCAACAATTCACAGACGTGGGGCGATTGAAGAGTCATCCCCTCAGCAGCGCCAGGCAGTCAGGCGTGTTTTAAAGGTAAAATTCACCAAGCTTGGAGACATCACCTTCCACGAGAGCGTGGTGGTCACCCTCTTCGTTTGCCTCGTGCTCATGTGGCTCTTCAGATCCCCGGAGTTCGTGCCTGGCTGGGCCCATTGGTTCGTCTCGGCCTACGGAGAAATGTGAGTGCGAGATTTATTTGCTATGACTTGGGAGGGAAAACTGAAAACTTCGCAGTTAATTCTTTGCTATGTGTATTTATAGTTCAGAGCTAATTATATAGGAATGTAGGATAGAGGTATTGTCCGCCTTTCGAATTTAAAGAGAATGAAGGTTCAGAAATTGTTATGAAAAATACTTTTTATGAGCTAATTCAAAACATCATTGCCATCTTTTAAACTGTTTTATTTGTTCTGTAGTCTCATATCACTATCACTTAAAATAATTTATGTATACTCCATTTTCGTATAATTCAACGATGTTCGTATTAAATTGCTAAATATGTATGGCTCATGACCTGTACACCTTTGTCGTTTAAAGCATCACTGACCGCAGTGTCGGCGAAATACTTGGAGAAATAAAACAGATCATCAAAAATTCGTTTACTGAGATTGTAGGTAGAAGTTTCCATAACTTCTATCGCCTTGCTGTATCATTTTATCAATCTACTTTTGCCTTAAAATGAAACTTCACCACTCGCGTCAAAGATTTGAGCAGCTTCGCATCTTAAGATTCAGGAATTTTCCAGCCTCTTTTCTTTCTAAGAATACAAACGGCCTTACTAACTCCCTCGATAAAAAGTTTGCTCGTTAGCTAACGTATTGACAGAGCAGATTTATTGTCTGTATTATTTATTATGGAGTTGTGGTAATGTTCGCAAAATGTTTACTATATAAAGTTATTAACTGTTTACTTCACATAAAAACAAATATTTTTACTTTTTTATGGGTTTGAGCAAGCAGCCAAAAATGAATATTTGTTAAGGCTTAAGTGCGTTTATTGTGAATCATTTTAAACCACTATTTCCTATATTTGATTGTTGGAGAATGGTTGATGTATAGGATTTACATATGCCAATTCATTTAGTTTTCTGACTTCTACCCCTAACTTCTGCACCGCAAACATCAGAGTTAAACGTCACTATTTGTATTTATGTTACATAAATTAAGTAAGAAAATTTTCGAGATGGTCAAATTTGAGTCATGAATGCTAAAATATGACTATTTGAAGGTTGTGGCTTCTATTCTTGCGTAAGACAAAGCCGTCATCGATCATTTAGGAAATTTGAAGCAGTAACGTCCAACACTTATCGTCCACGCTAATTTTGAGCTCTAGATTTGGCTGAAATTGGGATTTGATTATACCTGATAAATACACAACACCTCATTATTTTTGCCGAACAAGATTTGAAACCTCTCATATACTTCATTAATCGCCCTCAATTAAATATCTGTATAGTACTACAGCCGTATTAGTGCAGCATAATATCAATTGCGCGGAGCGATTGTTATGGCCAAACAAGGCATAGAGTACGTCATAAAAAGATACTGATAAGAAGAAGAATATCTCCGTTCTAAAAAATGCATGTTGATTCCATGGCGAGGGGAACGAGAATGATAAATATTTATATCAAATCACGGAGGCCGCTTTCGCGTCCAAACATCATCTCGCGTTAACGTAGCGTAGCTCTCGACGATTCTTCTTTTGAACAACGAGCAACGGACTCCATGTCACCCCACCCCTAAGCGCTCGAGAGTTGGGATCTGATTTCTTATAAATTAAGGTTTTCTTGGATGTTATAACCTCAAAATGCTAGTTAGATGAACCTTCTGCTCGACATATTTTACTTTGAATACAAACTGCGTTTGATTGTAGGATTTAGGAGTCATTAACGACGGTCAATTACCCTGTGCATAACAATACACACTACGAGCGCGTACAAGCTTAGCCATCGTACGGCTCACGCGTTCAGAGCGCTCGAGCGAGACTACATAGAAGAGTCGACTATCCTCAATCTCTCATTCATTCACTGGCCGTCCATGGATCTCGTGAGACGTGCAGGCATTCGGGCACAGTTCTTGAATCACTCGCAGCGCACATACCCAAATGTGACGTTTAACTACTATCGTGATAGACTCTTAGGAGTCCGTGTCCACTATTTAAGTGCGACGTAGTTGAACGTACGGAAATTCGTGTCCATTCGTACTTATCCACCGCCTTAAAATCCACCATGGGCACAGTAAAGCCAAAAGTCCATCCAACGATCCATCATCGCCAGTTGAGTAATCATTTTAATCATTCCTACTTAACCGCTTTATAATCCAGTGTTCTGAGATGTATAGGATGCACTAATACAGATTTACTGATCAGTATGATTCAAATTTTGGCTTATTAGAGTGTTCATTCCTTAGCTATACGGGCGAGTACAATGCAACGTCAGGTCCATAAGAATTCCTGTGCGTATTTTAATACTTAGATAGCGCTTCTTTCATCAAATGTGTAAAACTAAATTGTGCATTACAACATGAGTTCATATCTCTCAGCCGGTCGAGTACTGAAAATCTCGTCACCGAATTCACGGAATTTACGACATTCGTTCCATGAGAATATAAATAGAACCATAATATCTCAAAACCGGAAGGCCTTAGCTGCTCTGACCCGCTTACCAAAGTAGTTTAACGTTGCTCGGTCAATTTAAGATCATTTACATATTTATTAAATACTTAGTGTAATTTTTTATCAATTGAAAGACCGAATAAAATAATCAATGATATTACATTGAAGCATAACAGTTTCCGAGGACAAATCCTCGGGTGGTGGCAGCTTACATAAATTACATGAATTAAAGCCCGTCAGCGATTGACGAAACACATCGCTACTCATATATTAGCTTCATTTAAGTAGGAGATGAGCTCTCAACGAAATAAGAAACAGCATCATATCACGACAGCGGCTTCGCCGCAGCCCCGATGGCGTGACCGCATTTACATAATTCTGTCACAGCGGTCGCGCGCCACGGCTCCGCAAAAAATATATCACGTAAAGTGTCAGGTGCCATTGGTAAAAAATAGATCCCTTAAAGACATAAATAAAAAACAAATAAGTGTTCATTTGGGAAATTGAAATAATTCGAATACAAATATCCAACTCATGTTCCTGCTTCTAAGGACATCACTTCCCATGTGCAAAATACATGGAAAACTTCACAAAATGGATCTATACCATTTATGGAAGTTGTAAATTAAATGCATTCAAAATATACAAATCAAATACTGTGCAACTCAAAACCACAATCTGCTCCAGTGAACGTAAAGCCTGAAGCTTGGACGGACAAGGTAAATGAAGGAGCCCCTAGATGCCTCAACGTAACCGACCGCATAGGCAGCCAGTGCAATGCTCGTCTCTTCCTCTCTGGTGTTCCGAGGTGCGGCTCAGTCCAATTCACATATGTAGATTCCTGCTGTACGTAGATAATTTTGACTGACTCACTTCCTAGCCTGCGAACGAACCGCCCGGAAGCTCGCGATATAGCCAGAATCATCGACTACTCTAAAGACTTCTAGAAATATTCTCAATATTTTACACACGGAATTAACGAAGTTACTCCACCATCACCGTCGACACTTACTGTGCACAACCATCACTGTGATGGCGTTAGTACAGAGTACCGAGCGCGGACGTGCTACACGGGAGGCACGTGGACGCGAGAGATCTGCCGCCAACGCGTGCACAACTGATTTTTAAATGGTGCGGAGCTCCACTGAGCGGCACAGGACTGAGCAACACAGGCAGGAGCTCCACTGAGCAGTGCAGGGAGCAGGTCCACTGAGCAGTGCAGGAAGCAGGTCCACTGAGCAGTGCAGGAAGCAGGTCCATTGAGCATTACCGAACTGCAGTGCGCTACAAGGATTCACGCCTGAAATGTATTGCGCACGGTCGAGGCTCTCTGCCCCGAAGTACTCTACAGAGTTTATTGCAGTGCGTGACAACCTCCAAAGTGCGCGGGCTTGAGATATTAAAGGTTCGTAAAAATTATTTTATTTCTGGAAATATTTTTATTTTGAGCTCAGGTATATTACAAAAGAATGAGAGCCTGTTGTATAAGTGAATGAATACAATACAAATTCATGTTCCTCATCGAAATATTTACATACTTTCGTAATTTCTAGGAAATATTTGATGCAAATTCATCGTAGTGATGTGACAGTAATAAATTTTAAAAGCTCTGACTTAAATTTTCTGGGTTCGTATTGTTTTGGAGGAACTGAAAGGAGTGAAAATAACGTTGATAGCTATTTTTTTAGCAACGGGTTTTCATCTGATACTAGTTCACAATTGAAAACCGATGAGTCCATGGCAACTCAAGGGATGCGCATGGACTCGTGCGAAATAAAATACTGCTTTATAGTTCAGAAAGATGACACTAAGCAAGACACATGTATCGGACTCTAATAACAACAAGTAAAACCAGTGCTCTAAATCCTTCCTTTTAAATGTATTTATGATACCCTGAATATTTCGAATTCCGGATGTTAAGAACAAATACGCAAAATGAATTTCACTTCTGGATTCGAAATACCGCGACAACCAAGTAAGAAGCGTCCTAAAACAACGGCCACTCAACTGATACACAGAAATTATTCTTTGGAGGTATGTCCGATACAGAGATAGCCGTAAAATGAAACGAGTAGGGGGTGGTGAACATTCAATTACGCGGTATGACGCAATATTTTCTCAGAACATTTAAAATGTGATTCAGTCTATTTTTCAGCGAATTTTTATTTATTTAAGTAGAAATTCATCACACTTTCTTAAATGAAATTGAAAAAGACCTCGTGGTTCCACAATTTGATTGAAAAATAACCGACCATAGAAACGAAAGGAAGGGAAATACGAGTACTATCAATTTCCTCGTCCTCTGAGTCATTTTTCTATAACCAATATGCAATATTTTACTCATTGAGTTAAGACAAAAAACAACAATGTAAAATTTGCTATTTATCAGGAGCGGAATTCTCTTGTTTATCTTGGGTACAGTCGGGATCTAACGCAAGTGAAATTGTTACTTGAGAGTAACGGCTGCACCTATTTGAGTACTACGCCCTCGCAATTTCCTTCCTCTATTCCGGAATTGTGTCCTCCAAGTGCCCTGCTTCTACAGTCTTTAATCTGTCAGGCCGTCGAACAGCTCTCTCGCTCCAACCGGCGCATCTGCCCGTGGCATGCTCTCGGCACAGCTCGTATTATTTTGTTGCCCCTGCTGTTATAGTCGCAAGATTGCATCAGCGCTGTATCAGTAGCACGTTACAGGGTTTCTTTGATGGAACTCGAATAAAATGGGATAAATCAACAGGATGAAACTAAGTGGACTATTCTCGGGCTTCTTCTCAAGTCGCATGGTGTCAGAAATCACTTACGCCAAGGCACCCGATCGAGTAGACGTGAAGTAGGAGGAAGGACCACTTAAAAAGCAAGTATTATCGCCATTATCTGTGTTCTGTAACTACCATCACAACTACACCCACTGCACCTCGGTAGAGGGGTAAAAGAAGGTATAGAAAAAAAAACATTAGCTCAGCCATCGATTTCCATGCAAAGGCAGTACAACATTCGTTTTAACCCTTACTTCCTGGAGCATAGATATTATCGAGAGAGGAATTCTCTGGAAGAAGACATTAATATCCCAACATACGTTTAGCCTTCATTATATACCATGTTTCATTTTCTCCATATGCAAATGCTCGCTAGCTTCCAGTTCTACAATTTGGCGCTGTTAAGATGGATTTGTTGAAGAGAGAAATAAATTCTAATCCCTGGATGAAATGCTCGCGTGTGGTATTTGATGAAGTAAATTTCAGCCTTGAATAACCAGTAAACGAATAAAACTTTGAAACGATTTTTTTACCTCAGTTGCATGATAGTTAATTAATGAATGACGTCAAGAACTGTTCATCTTACCCTAGCATGAACATTTTACACTAGCTCTCTAATCGCTGTAAACGATTGTAATTTTTACCTTGAAGTAAAAGTACTGAGCTACTTGCCATTAAGAGTAACGGCGGGAGACAAAGAGTTAACGTTAAAAAGTGGCCGTTTTACAATCGCAATGGTTAATCATTTACAAGGACCTTTGCGTCCTCAGTAAAGTGTGAAATAGTGACTTCAAATTAGTAATTAACAATTGTGGGGAATTTCCTACCTGTTAGTTGTCTAGGCTACTTTTGAATATTGTTTCGGTAGTTTTCGATAGACTTAGTTTCTCGGTAGTTAGGGCCAGATTCTAACGGTTTTAACCGGGAAGAAGTTCAAGGCCCTCATGAGACGTGTCTTTTCTATTAGCCTGCGGTCTTCATTTCGTGTGCGAACGTTATAAATACTTTCGAAAAGCCCTTCAGTGCTAACGTCGTCGTAGACTTTAGGGTATTTACATATGTTTCGAATAATTAACTTAGCAGTCATCTTTTTTTGAGTTATATGAGTTTCGGCCATTGAAAAGCTGTTCGTATAATAGCTGGGGTTGTGGAGGTAAAGGATCATTTTCGCTACTCTGCGCTGTATTGCTTCCAGTTTATGGATGTCTTGTGGGAGGGCTGTGCGTAGATCAAAGGTGTGCTGCATATTCGAGACAGTGTTGAACGTTCACTTCATAGCGAGCTAGTATTAGGTTTTTGAACTTTCGGTCAAATTTCGTGTGATGAAATTATGAATTCGGATCGCATTCTTAATTATTTTTTTATTTGCTTGTTATGCTTGAGGTCCTTAGTGATCGTGATACCAAGATCTCGTTGTTCTAGCGCTTAAATAAGTTTGGCGCGTATTGAGTATAAAAATTTCGGTTATTAGTTCCAACGGGCACCACTGATAATTTGGCAAGGTAAAAGCTTATTTGCCAGATATCAGTGTATCGGAGTACGGAGTTGAGGTCTGTTTGGATGGCGATTCTGTCCCGCTTAGTGAATGCCCTGTGGCAAAGTCTTCTGTTGACTAATTGATGTTATTATCATAGTTACTCCAATGTCAAGATCATCAATAACCTGGACAGCTTCCTTAGGGGACCGTTCCACTATTTTCGTCAAATGGTGCGCATTCTCGTTTTTGTGCTTTCGTTCAATAATAGTTACTGAAGCATGAGTCTAAAGTTTCGTGCAATTCCGACTTTTAGAACCTGAGTTACGGAGGAGGGGGAGGGATGGAGTTGTGGTTGAGAGACTTATAGATGCTGTAGAAGTGAGACAATGTGGGCACTTGCTTCGTTCTTCTGATGTATTATTTTCCATTAAACTTTCGTGAGTGCGTTTTATGGCTTTAGAAGGCATGGGAACCAAATTTTTTTTCGAGTGTTTTCATGAATTTTTATTTTATTTCTAGAAACTAAATATTTCCATCCCAACATCCTGAGTATTCCTATTTGATATCAGTATTTCTTCAATTCCATGCATTGCAACTTATCTATACAACCAATGTATTGTTCTAGAGTGTAAGTTTGGCGATTTGTTACCTTTGAAAGTGGGGGATCAAGCGTCCCCCTAACTGAGGTTTTACCCCAACTTCCCAAGCCCCAAAAATTCAGGCGCCAATTCTGGAAAGCCACGGGGACCACAAAAACCTTGTTAGCACCATTTTAGAGCCTTATAAGTGTCTTTTTATACAATTTCTTTAATTTATTTTGCATTACTCGATTAGGAATTCGTTTTTATGTACATAGCTCCTTCGTAAAATCGAACTTTTCGCGTTTGAAAGACATTATCACCGACAGTTTCAGTCGTGCAGAAATGAAACAGACCTCATTCGATGGGGAATTTCAGTGCAAATAAAAGCCACGACTTCGATGCGTCTTTTATTTGAAATAAGAAAAGTTTTCAGAGCCAAAAATTGAAGAAGTTACTAAAATATTTTTAATTTTTAAAATTAAAAAAAGCTTTTTTTAAATATTTTTCAAATCTGAGTAATAACGTTTACTCCCCAGATTGAAACGCATCGTTCTAATGCAAAAGTTACGCTATAATGTTTTTTTTTAGAAATTGTTCGAAATTTTCGTTCGTTATTATGCCTATTTTCTTTAAAAAAATCGAAAAATTTACCACGTACTAAAGGGACTTATCTCATCGAGTTACAAGCGTTTGCTAAATTTGAAACAGATCCGTTCCACAGAGAAAAACTTTCCTCAGAAATGGGATGGCCTCCTAAGGGGACCGACCTAACTTTACTCCTTTCCAAACACTTATATAATATTGCTCATGAATCGTTACTAAGGGATTGCGACCAGTGAATCAGTTCTGTATCTTATATGAGAGTAGTTGCTCTATACACCATGTGACTATACGGGTGTCTCAAAAAAAGTTAACCCAATTTCAAATAACTACAACGCAAAAGCTATTGAAGTTACAAAAATTGTATTTCTCAGGTGCATCTTGTAAGGATACTAGTTTGATTCAAATTTTACAATTCTGTTGAATGTGGCTTTATTTATGTTCAATCCATTCTTTCTTGCAGATATGTCTTGGTTTTCTCTGTGTGCTTCTTGAACAGTTTGAACATTTTCTGGTGTTCGTTCTCTTCTTTTGCGCCCTGATCGATATTTGTTGAGATTTAAGCTTGTTCCTTCAGTTTTATACTTCTTGATATTTTTCTACATACTCACATTTAATGGAGAACGTGATTCAGGGAAGCGCTCTTGCAGCGAGTCATGCATCTGCTGAAAACTTTTAGTCTCCAAATACTTCACAACGATGAATGTTCTTTGTTCTTTCGTCAGTTGCATCTTGAGGGATCATTGACAGATAAAGTAAAAACAATACTAGCATGATGCTGCCGTAGTAATTTAATACGAACCCTTATCTATAATGGAAGAAAAATGTTTGAAATTTTTTTTAAAGCCCTCCACCTGCAACCAAATCGTTAAAAATGTAATTTTTATTGCTTTAAAAATTTGAAAACAAATTTTTATTGCGGAAATTAAAAACAAGGATCGGCCAACAGGTCAAAGAACAAGGCTGCGATCAGACGCCTCTGTTGGTGGCTTAACGAAACAAAAATACAACTAAAATAATTTGTGGAGTGCGCAGTGTAACGCTGAAATTTGTATTTAAACTAGCTCGCGCAATCAGGCTTTCGGTGTTTGTTTCTAAAAATTATCCTGAAAAATACGCTCAAATCTATTTTCCTTAAGCTTCTTCACATAGATGTATAATAGTTGATGAACGATGTGCCACTTTCTAAATTTTTCCAACATCAATAGTTTTTGAATTATAGTAATTTGAAATTAGGTTAACTTTTTTGAGACACCCTGTATAGACTTTGACCTTAAACCTCTAACGGAAAACTTATTGAAATATTTTTGAAAGTCGTGCCAAATGAGGTTTGCCTCAATGACTTTTCAAGTGATTGATTTCTCCCAAGAAGTTCAAGAAAATTTGTGAAAAGCTGCGTTTTTCCCTGAATCCGTGCTGAGTATCAGTGATCAGGTTATGATCTCATAAATACCTTGTTATTCAAACTTTATTTAATTTTTCCCCTGTTTTGCTGATAACTGATGTTCGATGAATTGGATGGTGGTTATTGGGTGTTTGTCTCCGTTTTTGAATGCGGTAGTGTCATTCCCGTGTCTTTAATCCTGCGGTGTATATTTTAGTTCAGAGCAATCGATTGAAAATGTTCGAGCAAGCTTCGCTGATCACCTCAATTATTCGTGGAATATTCGAGAGGCTAAACAGTAAGAATAGGTCGATTAATAAAGACTTAGGAGGTTGAGCTGCTTTTCTAACTCTTCCTTCGTAAACATGACATCTGATAGAGTTTCTTAAATACCTGAAACTTGAGGTTGAAGAATTTTAGTTGAATCTTCTCGTGTGAACACTTCTAAGCAGGAAGCATGTAGGCTTCAGGCTTTACCTTTAGTTGTCTGTTTGGTTTCAGCGTTCAAGACTAATCAACGGCCCAAAGCTATTTTTTAGTCGTGTATCGTTGAGGGTTTGTAAAAATTTTCGGGTTGGGTTAGTTTTTGCTTGAGCTGCGCTCGTGATTTCTATATTTCCCATCGGATTTCTCATCATTGGTTCCCCGACGCTGCTGATGCGAATGTGTTCTAGACTACGAGTTTGGTATCGGCGAAGTTTCCTGTATGAGAGTTCTCTGGCATTTTGAGGTGCCTATTTTCCCATGAAAACAATGGAGTGCTTGTTGCTGGTTTCAGTCGCCTCATTAGAACATATTCACTTTCTGTTATAATTGTCTTAGTAACATAAGAATTCTTAACAATTTCAATTTCTCAACCATTTTTTTCAAGTCAAGTTTGTTAAGTTCCTTTTCCATTGAATCGGAGCATGACGGCAAGTATAGTCTAGAATAATGTTTGAGATTAGTGTGTTTGATAGGAATCAAAGCCTAAGCATAGTGACAAACGCAAATGATGCGATAAAAAGCATTCACTGGACCAGCGTGGTTTCGTGAAATCACAATGTGTGAATTTCATCTGCAAAAGAAAATGAAAGGAATAAATCCGTAATGAAGTTGCGGAGGATTATTTCAAAATAAGACTATGAGAGAGCATAAGGAGAGGAAAAAATCTTAGAAAACTAAGCTCAAATAAACAATGTAAAGTATGGACACGCATTTTGTTCACGTGAGCCATGCAAGATACAGTGGGGGTGAGGTCAAGTTTGACATTCCAAAACTGGTCTACTTTTGACTGGATACCAAGATTCCAGACTCTTGAGTTCTACAGAGTTATTGGCTGAGTCTATGATTGAGAAGTAATCAAATTTAACAGAATAGTTCAAATTTTCACACTGTGCTCAAGGCTTCAATAACGGTCTATTGGTTCAAAATTCGAAAACTTTATGTTTGTCTTTAACCAGAGCCAGCTCATGAACGAAGAAAATCAAACAGCTGTTACACTAAAAGCTTTACGAAATAATATTTGTGATTTATGGAGCAGAGTTTCCTTCTTGTCATGCGATAACTATGTAGAGTACTCGAATTTTAAAAATATGAAGAACTGGTTTGATCAATACAGATCATTACCCTAATACTGTGGTGCTCAATAAATCAATACCGAAGTAAATACTTAATAGTTAGTAATTTACAGTACTTATCTCGAAGTATGAAAGACCAGACTTCGTTCTCTGAAGACGTCGAAGTACATCATTACACGCTCAATAAGGAGTAGCAGCGAACTTTCATTTGAAGTGTCAAAAAACTGATCCGAACTTATTCTCTTAAGCTGAAAGATGAGATGATGAAATGGTTTGCAATTTAAGAAATTTGAAAGGCAATTATTTCATGCTACCACGAAAGGAAAACCTAGTTAGAATACATCAGTCATTGTACATATATTAGATATATATTAGACATATATTAATTTTTTCGTCGTTTTTTTCCAATCTGATGGAAAACGAAATCCACGCGTGCATTAGCAAGAAGTTTGTTCATCCTTTTTACTTCTCAAAGATATTTTTAGGATTGACTTTGAATTCAAAATCCCTGGTGTGATGTTTTAAATGTCGTGGATATTTTTTCCGCATAGCGGGAGAAGTGCAGAGCTCGTATCGCCTAGTGTTTATATAATTCTGTAACGAAAAATTGTGATCTCCGGGTTGTCCGACTTCAATTCGATGAATTAAGAGATACAGTTCATCAATCCATTAAAGTGAAGTCTGAGCACGTTTTGAATTAATTTTGTCTTCATTGAATTGATGTGGTTCAAACGTCTGGAAACTATTAATCGTCAATTGTGCGTGACGCGCTCAACCATGTGTTATCTAGACTTTCTCCACACGAGCTTAATTCCACGAATGACCTTATAATTAAGTAGCACGTTTGCTTTTTTTCCGGTTGAAATTTTAATCGCACTATTTTGAAAATTGGAGTGCATGATGCTTAAGATTTATCTTGGATTACGATGCGAGACCATATGTGCAAGCGATTACAAAAATATTTTTCAGTAATATTTTCGTAGAAATGCTTCTGATGATTTATACAAAATTCCTCGCAGAATATTCCTAGAATATTGTATGTAAGCATTTGAAAGCATCACCGAGTCATTTTTACCGCTCATGAGTGAATACTACCTAAAGAAAAATTCACGGTTGATATTCAGTATGAAATCATTTACATAAAGCGCATATGAATGTAAGAAGTGTTGTGAAATGTTGATTTTTATTTTCCATTCACTACGGCGCCTCATATCACAAAGGCTTTTATGCCATTGGTAATTCTATGTAATGCATTATTAATGTAAACCAAGTTTAGATGCTTTCGCTGCGTGAGTGCAAACATATTTGAGAACAGTTTTTCGCTTACGTTCCCTCGAATAGATTTTATGTAGCGTTCAATGAAAAATTTCCTAGCGCCATTAGATTGAAAGGGCTCCATCCTAAACGATATTTGGGGATTATTCGCCAGTTTTGGACTTCAATAAGATGGTATTATTAAAAGAAGTTCACAATTTTTCGCTGTTAAATAAGTCCCTGTAGCATTACGCGATGTTACATAAGACAACGGAATTTCAAAGACTTATTGAAACAAAAAGTCATGGCCTAAGACATTCTACGAAGTTTAAATAGTGTCTCTTGGGTAGCTGGTTGTGATGGCTCTAGGCCGGGAAAACTTAGCCATTTCGTGTCGAAATGGGGATAGTTCTGGAACGAAAATATTGAGTGTTAGGGCAAAAATTATCAGCTCGGAAACTGAGTTTTTGAGGAAGAGTTGTCAATGACTCCTTCCGGAGAGATAAACAAAAAATTTCTCAAATGATGAGTTAGAGATGGCCACATTAACTGTGAGCATGCGAATTTCAGGAAGTTCTCAGAAACATGTAGTTTGCGTTTTACGTGACACGGAATCATCACAGTTTTGAAGGAAGGATTTTTACACACTGTGACTGTATGATGGGTTCATGAATCTTTCCTGCTGTTTCTAGAAACGACTTGCTGATTCTTGAACGATGAAATGTGCTATATTCGTTAAAACTTAAAATGAATTGTATGAATCTAATGTACTCATATATAATAGTGTTTTCAAAACTGCATATTATTTTCAAAATTGTTATCGAATCATTTTGAGAATACTCACTCACTAGTGTAGGGATTAACTTCCTGATGTTAGACCTAATTCGAAATTATGTTTACCGACGAATTCATCTGATGAGATAACTATAAATCAGTGAATCGACACTGTTAAAGGCGACATAAAAGTCGAATTCTAGAACAGAAGTGGTTATGTTCTGATTCTACTAAGTACAGCAGAATGGCTCACTGACTTAAAGCCAATGAATTATCTAGGCAGCGTAACCATATACACATGCACGGGTCTGTACGAAATTCCCACAGAGTGGCTAATCTGGTCGGAAGACTAGAGCTACTTTGAGTTAGTAGTAAGAAGAGGGTTGGAGTGCGCTTGAAGCTGACGGCATCTACGGAGAGTTTGAGGCGAGGATGTAGTGAACTGCTTTGAGATAAGGAGCTATTTCACTTGCTCTGTGGGCCTATGCATGACCGACTGAATATTGACGGTAATTCTCACATCACGTCGAGTATATTCTGTATGAGGAACTCTGAGTCAAGCAACTGACACACATGAAAATCTTGAGTTATCCTGCCATAGCGAAGTTATAGCAACATTCATAACTCGAGTACGCATACAGGGTGTCTCAGAATTCTTTGAACAAACTTCAACACAAGGTTTGTTTTGGTGACGTAACACATTTTGTTATATGGAGACATGTGTGCATGTGCATAGTTGAGAAGTTACTTAGGCGTAAAATCTAAAGGTATTCATGTATTCAAATTTGTACCTGGGGTCTCACTGTCTCATCGGACCTTGCATCCTACCGCAAAGATTGAGTGGACGCATTTATTGGTGATTTCTTAATAAAGAAGATTATGAGGAGAGTTTTTGAAACATCAACTGGGTTCTTTT
>VOMN01117444.1:0-16518 GCA_014899125.1 Orchestia grillus
CATGTAATAATAAACTTTATTATTATTATTATTATTATTACCATCAGCATAAATTCTCCTCTTGACAATGAACAATAAATTTTCTACAGGAATCAAATCGGGACTGTTTGGAGACCACACCATTAAGTTGTGCTCTTCGAATCCACGGTCTAACAGTCATTTCATTGTGTTCTTTGATCTGTGTGCAGATAAATTATCCTGTTGGAATATCAAATACCTTCTTTTCATAATTGATTAGTCATCATGCCAGAAAAGAGAGGAGTCCGTCAAGAGCTTGCGATATGAATTTAGATTCAGTTTCAATCCATTCGGTAATTTCATCTAACTTCTTCGGAAAAAACAATTCTTTGGATACCTGCCCAAAACATAACTCTCCACCACCTTGACAAATGTGCTCTCCTGCTGAACGACTAGTCAACAGCCAACCATATGACCACCCATTAGGTCGATCGAGCGTTGCATGGGGCTCATCAGTGAAAATTACGTGTTTTGGGAAGGGTATTGAGGATCCTACTGTACACCTGATGGTTTCGCCAACTTTTGAAGCACAAGCTGCTTCAAAATGTTCTTGCTGGTAGAATGAGTAGTTTTCGATATTTCTAACTTTATTTTACGAATAACCCTTGTAGATAACTTTGATCTGTGTCTTTCTGAATATTTTGCCAGAAATCACAAATGATTTGATAATACAGTGATCACGTCGTAACTTATTGGATATTTTTAATGTAGATATACCAGTTCAGAGCATAGACGTAATTTTAGCACGATCTTCTTCAGTAAAGTCAGATTTCTTACCTATTTTTAGTATTTATAGTGATTTTACATAAGGTAACTCAACTGTTACCTACAAACTTTGAAGAACATGACAATTATGAATACAACTACATCACTGAACATACAATTTCGTTCGAATGAATTATTCTTTATGTGATACAAAAGTTGGAATGTAATCAATATTATACAAAACCTGAAAATACACACTAAAAGTTACTTAAATGTTTCATTTAGTAAACCATATTTACACAATCAAGCAGAACGCACGGTATTTTGCAGGAATACAGAATGAAGTGTCGTGTAACGTTTATTGAGAAATTACGCGTGTCAGACTCGCTAGCAAACGAGTTGTAGTTTTTCAAGTGATCACGCAAATTTTTATTTATTAATTAATTTTCAAGTATCCTAATGAAAAGTATTGTTAGAAACACTTAATATTAATAAGTTCTAACTCACAAAGGCCTCCATACGTTCCTCTGAATATCGGCAACGCACGAGAAACGATTTCCAGACAACCATAAAAATTTAACCCTAACGA
Organism: Orchestia grillus; assembly: GCA_014899125.1. Lineage (NCBI taxonomy): Eukaryota > Metazoa > Arthropoda > Malacostraca > Amphipoda > Talitridae > Orchestia > Orchestia grillus. The sequence goes on from VOMN01117444.1 coordinate 1,313, forward strand.
CTACCACCTACAAAGAGATAAGTTTCTTGTCGCAAGTCCTTGAAAATTACTCGAGGGATGAACGACAGGAAATGCTCGTGTTGTAACTACGCAGGGAGGTACAGTCGATCACATGAATAAAACTGCGGTCATCCCCCCCTGCCTGGTGCCTCTGCTGCCTCACCACACTCCAGGTGTTGGGGGTCGCCCTCTCTCAAGGAGGAATCTTCCAATTCAATTTCGAAGTATTCGTTTGTATGAAACATTCTTTTTTTTTGACAGAGAGAACAGTACGAAACTTTGCATTCTGAACTGAAGATGCTAAAGATTGAATCTGAGCGCATGGTTTCAAAAATGGTGGAAGGTCGCCTGCTTTCAGCGCGCACAGTCACAGAACTCGCTTGCACGGCCTTCATTTCTCGTGACTGTCTCATGCTACGCTAGGCAGGTCTCGCTCCATGCCATTGTGAGAACAATTTTAGCACCCGTTTATCCAGCAATTTTGTTTTATCAGGCAGTATCGTGTGAAATTTTAGATGCTTTGGTAGTAGTGTTGGTATCGGCACTAGAAAGCTTCGGCAATTTTTGTAGCATCGGTATCCTAACATCGATATCAGTCAAGGTGGAGAATAGGAAAAAAGCATAACTTTGATGTCAATTATTGCCTTATCACCGGAGCCCCAAGACCACGAGGACTGGACTCCAGGATTTAACATCTCCAGCAGGATGTTTGAAACTCATGTAATTTTAACATAACATAATATTATTCATTTCCTAATATTTATGAGCCTCTTCTTCATAACCCAAAAAATTAAACGAAAAAACTTTTAAACGAGTTCAAATGTCGCTTAAAATAGTTATTGTCATTACTAATTGACATGTGTGCATAAGTCGTTATGTTTTTACCAACGCATGCGGGACAAAAATTCTGGAATGTATGTGCTCACTCGCATGTATGTGCGCAAATGAGGTAGCAGTATGTCTAATTGGTACACCGTGGCAACGATAAACATTAAAATTCCATTGAGCCGAATCATTTTTTTTCAGCTGACTGCCACTGCTGCTATTGCAATTAAATCAACTCCCACTGCCTTGATTTCATATCGCATAAAAACGTGTATCTTATCTCAAACATTGAATAACGTTCGTTTCTGATGACTGCATAAAACTACCAGCCAGAACAACACACATTACTACAGCTTTCCTTTCCGAATGAAAATAGTTTCATTTCTACAGTTTTTCTGCGTTATCTTATTCTGCAGCGTAAGTTCCGACCCAGACTACAGCATCAAATGAGCAGTCATTGACCATCTCAGGTCGTCATTGCGCAGCCATTGATTTCAAGCACTGGTATTACTCGGGTCTCATTCATTTTTATTGAACACGTACAATATTATACCGTCTTTGTAAAACCTATTCTTCTCTAGCAAACAAGCTTTTATGAGTGCTGGTTACTTTTCATTTATAAGCTTTTTAGCAATAATGTACAGTCGTTATTATATCACCTACCAAACAAATAACCTCTTTTTCTACTCTCTGATATCTGATTTCAACAAAGATTTACGAAAGAATCACATGCATGATATTCTATGCAACAAAGTTCTCATAGAAATGGAACACATTTTTCGTCTTTCTCTCTGCCTCTTTTTCAAGCTGCAGAAGATACTCTGCAGACCTCACACGCGGGCACAGCAACTCATGAGCAACGTGCGCTGCCTCCGTCATGACGGCAGCACCGCTACGCTCCCGCCTGTCCGTACTCGTAACGCCTCGAACAGGACCAGACCTGCTGTGTAACGGCATGGAAGAAAACCTGTACTGAAGGAATTGTGTTTATCACATATTTTATTGTAGGTACCTTCACAAAGAATTCAATTTAGCAGAACAATTCCCGTCTTAGTAAATGATGCATTAATTGGAACTGCACTTTTGCTAGTTGAGATTATAAAGTAGATACGTGCTGTCTCAGCTACAAGTTGCAGCAATTATAATGCTCACTTCAACGCTGTTTTCCTTTGCCATTTTCATGGTGTTGAAGAAATTGAGCACTAATAAGAAATAACACATGCATCTAAAAACACAGCCTTAATTCCCACGTTCTCTGAAGCATTGCGAGCGTTGCTTGATACAAGTTGGTGTTACTGCTCCAACGCACGTACACCGTTCCCCCGACTGGAGCGGCCGGACGCGGTTTAGCGCCGATCTGCCCGACGGTGGAAGAAGCCAACCATGAAACGACCGTGAACAGGAAGGTGCTCCCGCTGCTTCCGCTGCTGCTACTTCCCCCAAAGTTGCTGTCAAACATCACTATAACTCGCCTTCTCTATCCTGCAGATCTTTACCTTGGTTCTCTAGCATTGTTGATTTGTTTACAACGTCAGGGATTTAGAATACTGTGGAAGTCTCTTTTGGCTCCGTTGAAACGCATGGGGAATGAATACGTTTTCTGCTGATGGATTCTACGCATGCATTTACAACGACAGTGCGATACAACTTAATGATATACGAGTGGCACAACCTGAAAAAACTCAACCTACAGTTTTGAGTGACAGTGAATATAATCTTCCCTCAAGTACCTACAAGGCTAGTAGTCTGGTCAGCCAGTTTATAACTGTTTACTAAATGTACAAACGGTATATCATGCTGTCAGGTCAAATAAATTTTATTTGCTTTCCGTACTAGAGACACATGGTTCAGATGCAAGCTGGTCCGAAAAATGAGTAAGCACTGTGATATATTCTCAATTGACAATAAAAGCTACAAATCTATTCGTTTGCGTTTACCGAATTTCGTTTGTGTTCATTCCAAAAATAGAGAATATCCTTGCAAAGACCTACACTTCAGACCCATTACGGACTCGTACAAAAAAGACTAATGAAGCTCCGAATCCGCATTTCGCCGGCTGGTCAATTATAATCTGCCGCTGGCAACGAAGACGTCACGATCTGCGTCGTGATGAAGTGCCACTGAAATTTAAGGTCCGCGCCGTTAAGCTTCATTTTCTCGCAGCCAATAGCTTACTGAGGCAGCAACCACAATTTCTCGTGAGAATTTTCCTAATCTAATGGCTTTGTGTTGTCCAGTTCAACCTTGATCAACGAAGAATGAGAAATCTCGTCACTGAGACAGAAAAGTGCTAAAGTTGCGCAGAATATACATAATAGTTTCAGTACAGCATTCACTCTTTTCAGAGCAAGATGTAAAAGTTAGACAAATACAATCCGAATAAAAGTTCTCTATTAACATATCACATAGTTCTTCCTTGGAAATTGGGAACTTGGAGTCAATATTGCAAAAGCGGTTAATTTTATAAGGAAATTTTTCCATACGAAAAGATCACGAACATGAGTGTGCCTTCAAGTGAAACGCACCTCATTCACGAGTCGATGAAAGTACCCAGCTCAGTCCAGTCTCGAATTTCATACAATAAGGGAGACAATGAAGCTGATTTTCAGGAGTCTTGAGACGACGAGAAGTCGAAACCAAAAGTTCTATTTACGCACAGTAAGTATAAGAACACAGTTTTAATGCGTAACCCAAAGCCATGTGGGACTGAATCTCGAAAATAGCTTGACGTATCACATAGGTTGCACTTGCAGAATACGTTTACACTTCAAATAAACAGTTAACAGTCGAGTTTGTGGCAAGAAATTTAATAAAACTAATCCCAAATATAAGTATTTCTTTAATATGATTTCCAATGTGTGTACAACCGTTTCTGATGGAAGTCATCATGAAAGCATATCTCCTCGATGTTAGGTTCCTATTAGAGTATTATCAACTGATAAAACTACATTTACCATTGGTAATTTTTTTATTGTATCGTATATTTTCATATCATACCTTTTTATTTATAAAGGCCTATTGAAATAGTATTAAGAAACCTATGTCTGCCATTTTCAAGTCATGCGACTCTTGAGTGGCAGCCTATTATTTGACCATTCTAATGCTTGAGAGAGCGTAAGTTCGAGCAACTGACACAAGAGTGAGTGCGCCACAGGCACACAGGCACCGTGCGCAGGCGGTGCTGCACTCGGCACAAACAGGTACCCGAGTGCAGGTCGTTTTTTTCACTCGCAGGTAGGCCTGACTGTGCGCACAGGGTGGTCCCTCGGAAAGAAAGTGGTCCTGCCTTCCGACCATGCCTGGAGTGGATGGAGCTCAGTGGGCAGCTGTATTAGACTCAGAGCAGCGTTCTCTGTCGGGATAGAGGTAGTGGATTGAGTTCAGCTGAGAATTTGCCAGCGGGATAGAGCAAGTGGATTGAGTTTCCCGGAGGTTTCTTTGGTAGAATAGAGGAAGTGGATTGAACCCACGAAGGGTAAACAGGTGGATGGAAGTAGTGGATAGAGTACCCCAGCTCGTTCTTTCATAGGATAGAGGTTGTGGATTGAGATAATCGGAAGGTGAACAGAGTAGTAGTCGTCAATAGTGTATTGAACTTAGTGGAGAGTTTCATCTATGTACTACATCTGAAAGGATGGCGCTCAATGTTTGTGACCGATGACCATTGATCACGTAGAAAATGCTCATTCATTATATTGTGGGACGCTAATTTCGTCAAGAAGTATCCTAATATTGATTAGTTTCTTTGCGGTCATTTTAGCCTTTCTTACGCTGTTAGTACCTCAAGAGCGGTTTCCTGTTCCGTGCCTCCTTTGCAAACAAATTGATTTCTTCGACAAATTGATTTCTTCGTTTTCGCATTCTTTGTTTCACATATATGACGCTTTTGACCTTTAATTGATTTAAGACATTCTCTTAATTTTGCAGCCGTTTTCTGTCGTTTTTCTATGAAGTTCCTCTACATACACCGAATGAACACGTATACCCGTGTACAAGTACTCAACTTGAATTATGATAAATACTGTACGCAAATAAAGTTGCGTACAGCAAAATTTATAGAGTTAGGTTCAAGGAAACAGCTAAGCTTTATGTCTCCCTCTCAACTGATGTCGGATAGAGATGAAAATGTCTCTCTACATTGGAACCACGAGGTAGTTAGAACAGTGAATCACGGTAAGATTGGAAACGAAGGTGAATGATCAACGCTTATAAATCCGTCAAGAAGGGAATTTCCAAACTATTATTATACTGAAATCTTTTCTTCTCCAGTCATCAACGCAGATATTGAATTCTGGCAAGTTCCATTTCTATGTCCACCTGCGGAGGTATTGTCGAGTGAGGTAACATAAACGACGCCTGCTTTGCAAATCAAGGAAAGTGATATTATGAAAATTTTTATCAAAATTCCACGGAAAATAGAGAGTGACGTTCCTACAAATGGCTACCCGAGGAGGTATACTAGCACGATGCATCGTGAGCAGTTTTGGTGGTATGGCATGGAGTTCGCTTGCCCTGCATCGGCTTCACTGAAACCGTCACTTTCGGAGCTGAGGTGAGATACCGACCATAGTAGGAGAAAATTTCAAGTCCATGAACGAAAGGAGGTCGTTGGAAGTTGAAAGTGATCGGTGCACCGACCGGTCAGCTTGCTTGCTAAGGCAACGCTTTGTGCTGGGTGCACATCTGGTCTAACCGGAGCCCTTTAGCTGGTCATTAAGTCGCTGTACCTCTCGTGCACGAGAAAAGGCATTCAAATTTTCATATTTTTGCTTGGTGTGACCAAGAACAAGCTACTCCAGGTGCATATATTTCGCAGCACTAGTTCCTCAAACACAGTCTTAAGAGAACTGAAAGAGCTAAGTAATCCAATCTTGTGATGCAAGCTTTCACGACGGACTAATTGTGATTATCACTGAAAAAATGGAAGATTGCAGAAAAAGTAAGTGGCACCAGATGAGAGCCACGGCATGCATGAACTTTTTTTTAGCGGGCGAGCTTTTTACGACAGCTTCATTCACAAACTCTTGAGCCAAGTGGAGGAGAAAGTAAAGAGCCACTTCCATCCCCTCAACACAGGTAATAACAGTTCTATGGCAATATATGTAATACTAATATATACAATGAAAATACGTGCGACAGTAGCATACACCACACAATAACAACACGTAAATTAAGTCCACATGTAATGATTACGCTGTTGAATATTACACTTATGTTGGCTGCAGACGGGTTTGCCAAATTTTAGTAAAATACTGACAATTTCTTGCACTAATGACATCAGTGTGTAATTATGTAAGTATTGCATACTCTCAATACTTAGGCCCCATAGCTATTTTTACTTACAATTGCTAGGTACATCGTTCTCCTGATGTTACCCTGATGTTTTTGAAAGTAGAGTCTACTGGACACGTCTATATTTGATGTTTACTCAAAAGTGTCATATGGTTATGAATAATTGAATGAAAATGGCTTGAAAACATATATTAACCTACAGCGAGCTATAAAACTTGTTCCTCTCATTAGAATGTTTACAAGCGCCGAACAAAATAGATTGTATCTTATATTTCAATGCGAGCTCAAGCCGTGTCTGAAAGGCTTGAGAATTTAAACGCGTAGCCAACCCGGTTGGTATAGGACCCTTTGGACCATCTACTATTTACAGCATAAAATACGTCTGACTCGGGCACTTGGATGAGCCTATCCGGGATCTGCGGCACTGGCCAAGCAACATATTATGCAGTAACACGATCTGATAAAAGCCGTTACCTGTAACAACAGCAGCAGGGGTAGTTGAGGAGGTAACTCTCGGGTTGTGTTAGCCGGGCAAACCGGTCCCGCCTCCCTCCCACTGCGGTCTGTCTCATTTTCTGTTGTGCTCGTTCGAGTGGGCAGCACCGAAGCGGTCGGCTCAAACTTTCCCTACTCCGTGAGAGACCCACGCTTGCTTTCTTCAATCGAACCTGGCGTATATTTAACTTTCTGATCAACGGTCCCTTCTATGCGGGGGTGGTACGAGTCGCTCTCAGATCATGCATGAGTATAAAAGTTCATTTCATGAGCACCTTGTCTCGTTCTAAGTGTTGAAATATGAATCACTTCTGTAAAACAGTTTCTGATAGAAATTCAAATACTGGCTTCGGTAAGCTAAAAATCAAGAAAAATGATACAACGTAAACTTCGTTCAGGCACAGGAAACATCATGGAAAAGTAGTTTTAGAAGAAGTTCAGCCAAAATTTTCGTGTGAAACTTTGAATAAGAAAAGAATATCGTCAGTCACTGATCAGAGTCTCATTTCCTTGCATCGTAGATTAAACGTAAATGTAAGTTATTGCAATAAACGCATTGGTGCATGACCGAAGATTTTTTAAATGATTGCATGAAGCACATTAATGAAAATATCTTGCGTGTGAGAATAACTCGTAGATATTCATTTTTAAAAACTTCTTAACGAATTTCCTTTGTAAATACTTCGTTACATGAAGAATTTGGACTGAAATATGCACAGCAGCAATCTAAAATAGCCGCTGCTCCTCCTAAAATTTTTTCGAACAGCTTGTTAGAGCCCTCGGCATATGTTCTGTACCACTCGAATTACGCTACGATATTCAAATATTCGAGTTTTCAAATCTTAGACATTCACATTTGGTGTATTACTGTACCAATTAAAACTGTTCTGCGTCTAATTTTTTAGACACTGTTATTTTATTAGGATAAAATGAGGTGCTACCTCAGTATAGTAACTTTTTTATTTCAGGACTGTCTCAGAAAGAACATTTATCTGTCCATGCGGGAGGAGACAGGGTGCCGCTACAGGACCTACTGCAGGGTAGCAGCGCTTTCTCATTTCCTGTTAAAAGCCTTATCCTCTCGATCGACTTCGTAAGTGGCTCTGTAAATTACTGGATAGCATTCCACAGACACAAGAACATACCTTGATTGGTGAGTACACTGATAGATACGCTCCAGGAATGTTCGAATTTAGTAGCGCTAAATTTATTTGCACACCTGCTCCCTTGCGGTTGACATGTGTATAGCAACACGAAAGATTTCTAACGAGCATCCCTGTATCTGTGATTTGGCGTAAAATTAGATTGTGACCTGCTTGTTACTCTAAGAATGGTAAATTGAAATTAGACATATATACTCATTGTCGTCTAAAATTCAGACTAAAAATGGTTACTCAAGACGAAACTATCAATAGCTTATCCCATTAAGAATTGTGCTGAGGATAAGTATTCTCAAACTTTCACCTTACTTGTTTGGGCTTCCTTGGTGAGCAAAACATAAAAACCCACACTTGCTTAATTAGCCTCTTGAAAGCTGAGATGACACGCAAGCACGCACATACGCGCGGGCTACGGAGGCACCCGTCGCCTCTGAAAAAACAATTTAACTTCTCCAAGTTGTACGGGAAAAGTTTCACAACCATATGGTATATATCCTAATCGTTAGTAAAGAAATATTCTGATGGGACTCTACGTAACTTGGGTCTCAAAGTTTCGAGAAACGAACTTAAAAATACGAATGCCATTGAAGTATGGAAGAAATAAGTTAATGAATCTATAAAGTATTTGCGTTAACATATGCGTTTGACTACTTCACAGGAAAAGACTAATGCCTCAGAGAAATAACAAACTATTTTTGTAAGGTATAAAAGATCATGTCTTAGAACACGAAAATCAACGACGGAGTGATTTGAAACCTGGTGATGAGTGAGGCATGATGAGTGGGGACCGTCTAGGTTATAAAAAAAATATTCCCTATGGGAAAGATGTGCTTCAAATTTGGCTGACGTGTGTAACTCAATACAAGAAACACCTTTAGCTCGTGAGGAATTTTTCCATTTCTTGAAAGAAAACGAAATATCGAAGGAAAACGAAATTTTTGAAGATTTTTAAAAAGGTATAAACCCCCACAATATTTGCACTAGAATAATAGGACATATTTCATTTTGTGCGTCTCAATGAGTACAATAAAATTTATAGTCATTTATATGAAGAAATCAATTTTTCGATTTTCATGACCATTTTTCCGAAAAATATAAATTTTGCTAAGTTTTTTCACTCTAAGGTCTATACCTTTTTATAAACTAAATATTCTAAACATAAAGTTTATGCGTATTGATATTCCCTATCGAATGAACTCTATAAAATTTTCGTACGACTAAAACTGTAGATGAAGAAAGCTTTCCACTGCGAAAAAAAAAACAATTTTACAAGTGAGCCATATATACACTCTCTAATGTTGCAATACAAACTAAATGAATGAAAAACTTCATGTATAAAAACATCCTATTTGGCTCAAAACGGTACTTATAACACTTTTGTGTCCCCCGCGGCATTCCTGAATGTTAACGCCTGACTTTTTGGGCTTGGGAAGTGGTTGCGAGGCTAAGTTGAAGGGGGGGAGAGGGGGGAGGGGGAGAGACCACACACTTTCACAGACCGACAAATCGTCCAATAAGCACTCCAGGTCAATGCGCTTGGTCGTATAGATAAATTACAATGCGTGGAATAATAAAAAAAATGATAATAAACATAAATATCCCCGATATTGTGATGCAAAATGCTTATTAGTTAAAAAATAACAAAGAACTGAAAGAAATGTATAAAAAAGTTTCTACGCCTTCTAATACACTCATGAATGCATATTATACAATAATACAACAGAAAAACATAGCTAAGTGCCCAAATTGTCCCACTTCTAGACCATCAGGAAGTCCCCTCTCCCACCTGTTTCCACCCGCAGTAACTCCCGTTCCAACCGTCCGATTTGCATGAAACTTTGTCACATGATTCAGTACACATTCTTGAATGATATAAGCTTAAAAACCGCAAAACTTGTTATTGTCGAAAAATCGTGGGACGGTCCCCTTGCTATTAAGAAACCTGGAGCGCTGCGGTGATGAGTGAGGCATAGGGTGCATATTGCTTTAAGATAACTAATTTATCGTCATAAATTAAGGGGTATCAGGCCAAAATAATGTCTCTGTAAATAGTCGACAACAACAAAAATTAATTTTCAATGATGTGGAAAGTGATGAACCGTTTAATTCTTGGTTTAGTGAGCCAATAGATTAGTAAGCATTTTTGGCCCCGGTAGGAAACAAGAAAAATAACAAGCGTTATATATGAAGAAGTAGAAAAATATGTCGTGATTTTTATACTAAAGCAATATTTAAGAAATCTATACTATCGAAGTTGAATAAAAAGTAAATAAAAACAGTTGAAAGCGTAAAGACATCATTTAGAAATACTTTTAAGGAACCGTTGTGGGTAAGTTAATTAAACTTTCTATGCCCGGCTCCCGAGCCCACATTGGGAGGAAGGTATTCAACTTGGAACTTTAAACTGAATATACCACGGTAAGAATATATTCAAGTCAAGTTCGTTCAAAAATCTCGTTAAAATGAATGGGGTGTAACCGAGACTACTCGTATTTTCTACGGTAGTGATCATGTCAGATAGCGGTTAAAGTTGGAATAACATTTAATATACGTGGGTGTAGCTGCATTGTATATCACTTTGAGATTAACTTTCGCTTGGATGCAGGTAGCAATTAAGGGTGAAGGGAAATCAAAGCTGACGAAGTCTGATAAAAAATACTAGCAAAATTTAAATAAAAATCAACGATTATGCTACTCGGAGGTAATTAATACTCAAACGTTACCTTTACTTTTAACACTAAGTACCGTAGAGGAGCATACAATTACATCATGTTTATAAAAGCGATTCAATATAAAAAGTTCAACTAGGCCCTAATTATTACTGGTGCATTTCAATTAGATAGTGAGAACTTTGAGAATACACTTCTCCAATAGATAGAGTTTTTCTTTTGGGCGGTGCAAAATAGGTAATCGCTCAATAATATTCGTCACTAACAGGCGCATGATGTTCGCTTGGCCTCGATCTTTTCAATTGTATTCGTTACGGAGCAGGGTGTGTCATGTTACGGAGCAGTGTGTGTCATGTTACGGAGCAGTGTGTGTAATGTTATAGAGAAGTGTGTGTAATGTTACGAAGCAATGTGTGTAATCATGGCAGGCCAATCTGAAGAAAACGCACTGTCAACGCTTGAAGTAATGGCAAGCAACTGGCAAGCATTAAAAATCTACGATGTTTATTAGTTAATTGACTCTCGGAAGAAAGTGCTTTGCGGCAGTCTAGAAATTTTGCGTCATTGAAGAGCATTGCCTGACGTTGCTAGTGTCACTCCTCATGATTTCGTACCTCGCAACGCTAAAACTTATTCACTTAAGACTTATATCCACAAGAGTAAACACAACTTTACGAGAACGCGTACGAAAAAACACTTTTTGGATGATCACATATTCATATATAAAGTTTCTTCAATAAATATTACTAATTTAGTACGACGTGTGCAAGTATTTGTGTTACAACAAATGAAAATTGTAAGCACCAAGAACTCGCACAGCTCCTCTACCTGAGAGTGTGTTGGCAACTAAAGTAACTTGGAAGTATTTATCAATAAAATATGTGGATAACACGCTACCTGCGACTGAAAACTTTTCGGAGCTCATAATTTGGGGTGAATTTGCCCATAACCGTAATAGGTCAAATCAGTGTAATTTGTAGCACTGGTCAGCTCTGATCACTGCATTTTGGGATTGGTCTACCTGAACCAGTACGTAATAGCATCAATCAACCCTTGACCAGAGTGGTTTAGTTCTATTTTACCGTTTATATTTTAAACCCCCACTGAAGGGTAATGCACGAAATAGTTGCGATTAGTGTTACAGCACACTATGCATTTTACACAACTTCGATTTATGAGCACGGCTGAGCATCTCTTCGTTTCGGAGGAGCTCGAGTGTTCAGTCAATGCCTGCCATATCTACAGGCCTGCTCCTAGGATTTGTGACGTCACAATAGTGGTCGTAGATTTCGCTACCGTTAGTGAAGAATTGAACGGGGAGAAATTCAGTTCCCTCCTATATGTTGTCGATCTCTCAAAGAACGGGTGTGAGAAGACTATTGAAGTTTTGATGAGTGATGCGAATATCATTTGGCTAGGGATTAATGTCATAAAAAACAAAAATATGAAAACGAATGGTTTTTTAAGACCAAAAACAACGAAAGTGTAATAAAGCTTGTTTCGACCGATTGTCAGCCCGCGCCATTTAAACTCGCGAACTGCAATTGTGCATTCAAGTAAATGGTAGGTTTGTAGTTTTATTCTTAAATTTGGAGCATGGTAAAAAGTATTATTAAAATATATATGAGTTTAATAAATGTTTGAATATGCTTTAAGTGTTTCCATCTTAAAAATTTCAGCTATGTTAGAATTGTTAGAATTTAAAGGTATGTATCTTCACTGAATAGTTTTTTCACTAGGAATCTTACAAGGAAGATTTTTGTACAAGCACTAGCATTTCTCTTGTAGAGGATAACACACTATTAAATTTTTTTTTTAAAACAATACAAATAAAAAATATCAATAAAAAAATATCCTACTCACACTGGTTTAGCAGATAATTGTTGCAAAATATAAAATTTATTCCCATGTAGAAACATAATAACAAAAGTTCTCAGAAATAATTCATAAGTTAACCTGATGAAGCGGTTCTTTATTGGTCTTATAAATACGCTCTTAAATATGACCAATAAGGCCTTATTTATGGTCTTATACGCTCTTAAAAGGGATTCTGGATTCCGCTCTTCCTAGCGCTGTGCCACACCACTATACGACAGCGGTGTCCTATTTTAAAACTGAGATAAATTAGCTAATTACCTATAAAACATTCTAAAATTTATGCACAATTATTATAAATATGTCCATGCATGACATATATAACACATAGTCATAAGCACTCAATACCACAGACGTTACAGTCGAAAAGCTAGAGACCAATGTATTTACTTCCATTGGATTCTTTTCAAAATGGCGCTGTTTCTACGACCACTAATGTGACGTCACTGCGACGGTGCCGAGTCTAGAAGCAGGCCTGTAGATATAGGAGGCATTGCGAAGTACTTTGTGTGACAGATCGACTGAGGGAGTTCGTAATCTTTATGATGGTAGTTGTCATAAATGACATCTGCCCGTTTGAGGTTCTCCAATATAAAGCGCTAGTTAGAAATGTTGCACAATGATTTATTTTTATAACAAATTGCATGCTTAAAATAAATTCTATGCAAAGATTAACACAGGTACTGCCAGAGTTGCCTTTTACGCATTCCCTGAACAATCTGGTCTCATAGATATGAGTTTTAGAACACTGAAAGGTTTCAAGGACTTGTTGCGCTTAGTTCAATTTAAATTATGTATGAGGACGTGTGCTGAGTAAAGATATAACTGAAGCCTCATGCATACTCACAGTGAGAGCGCAGTAATATGCGAGAGACAGCCGTGAGATTGGTACATGTAACAGAATATAATTTACAAAGACCGACGAGACGATAGTTTGAGTATTTCGTATCTTCATACAAGTCCTCTTAATCACGATCTGTCAGACTGCCATGAATTAATTTTACGCACAACTTACAAAGCTATCTAGAATGGGTAATCTCATTCAAGGCCACTGATGGTAACTCTCTCGTCAGCGTCGCTTGGGGATATTAGAGAATATTCATACATGTAGGTCTCCAGTTGTAGTTCTATCCACCGCTCATTTAGCAGAGGAGGAACATCCGCATGTTTATTATCAATATGATTTTCTCATGAATTATTTTATTATTACTTCTTCTTCTCTCTCACTGAAAAGCGTGCTCCGGAACTCCGTGTGGTGATCTCAGGGCGCGCTCGTAATTACGAGTTCATGTTGAACTTGACGTCATTGTATACTCGTATTTCCCAGTGAAGTTCTGACTGAGAGAAGTGAATGCTGCCATATTCAACTCTTAAAAACTGATTTAGGCCTATATTCTTCATAAAATTTTAGAATTCTTCACAAAATTGCTTACGTACCGATTTTCAACAAAAATTGAGGATTGCAGCTTATTTTTGACAAGTCTTGCTCAGGAATGATAAAGTGTTTTGACAACAAACGTGTTCGAAATCATCCTAGTGGAAGTAATTCAATCCAAATTAATCTGTGTAATTCTCGTAAGAGATATGTTCATTTATGGAGTTTCAGTGGGATGCGATATAGATGTGAAGATTGAGGCAGAGTGGAATGACACAGCATCAGAGGAAAGCTGCCCGAGAAGGGGACGCTCTGTGGGACCCCGGACCTCCACTTTCACGTGACCTCGACTGGCCTAGCAGTACGCGGCGGTGTACCCTCTATACTTCACTTCTCGCCCCTCGCATTACTCCTTTATCTTCCAGTCTTTCCAGTCTTTATCTTCCATTACTCTTCCTTACGAACAAAGAAATGAATACCAGTGGAAGGTGAGAGAAGAACAACGTTCATCTTTTCATTTTGGCGTAGCAAAAAAAAGTTAGCAAAATAAAAGGTGCCTCTTAATCTGTAAACTTATACATTCGTAGAAAAGGCCTTTAAAAATTTGGCAGCACTTCCAAAATGCGAGTAAAATTGAGTAAAAATTGAATACTCTCTTATTATGCGCTTCTGGATACACACTATTGAGCACTATTTCGAGTACTGCACATGATCTCAAGTGTATTTAATGCTCCAGTCCAATGAAGAAGCTAAAACCAGGCCGCATCACAGCTCACCGAACACGGTAGTGCAGAAGCATTGAACTTTCAACAGTTTTAGGTCACCACAGCGCTCTACCCACGTGCGCCTGGCCTGTTGTTATGGGTGCAATAAATGGTCCTGATGTAAATTTTAACTCATTTTTAACTACCGCCAATGTAAAGTTGCCTTTCTCATTCAACAATCAGGGGTGTAAAAAAATGATTCTGCGCAAAATATCACTCGAGCTGAGTAAAATTTTGTATATTAACGGGATATTAAATTAAAATATGCTCGTCTCAGCAGAAAAAGTTCCTCAAGAAATTGTTCAAATATTGTTGCAGCAAAATATTACATTAATAATACCGTATTTCTAGACAGAAGGTATTTCATTCGGAAGGAAAATCCTACCTTGTTACTTGCATTTCTTCATTGAACAAAAAGAACATCAATATTCAACATACAACGTTCAAATTTTCCTTTCGTGTATTGTTCATGCGAAAATGTGTAAATTAACCACTTTATGCCCGTAAAATTATGATTCAAAGTACAGTGTAATTAAATTTAGCTATTCAGATCTATCCCGTGCCTACTTCTCTTGTAGATAATATATATATATATATTTAGTGCAGTTAGAAAAACATTTAAAACTATACATTTCCTACTTGAGAAACATGTACATTATACAGAGATATATATATCTGTGCTCGCTAAATTTCAACACATTTTCCCTGAGCGTGCGCACATTTGTTCACTCAATAAACACAGTCTACACCC
>VOMN01117450.1:0-10512 GCA_014899125.1 Orchestia grillus
CCCTCTGCTCCAACTCCCCCTCTGCTCCAACTCCCCCTCTGCTCCAACTCCACCTCTGCTCCAACTCCACCACTGCTCCAACTCCACCTCCCCTTGCTCCAGCTCCAAGCGTATGTCACTCACTAGACGAGACGAGGTCCACTTTATGTTTGTTCGAATTGTACATTATTTCTTGTTTGTTCACCGCAGAAATATGAGTGAAATACGCTTCTATTGCGTATCATTGTACGAGTTTATGAAGCAAGTCTCCTGACACACAATCAATATACATATTTTCACATGAGAGTAGCGTTATGTGGATTTTCATGCAACTTTTACCATCAACGCATGTTAAAACACGCATTTTTAGAGACACATTTCATTATCCGCATTTCTTCATACGCATTCCCATCCATGCATTTTATTGTGTGCAGTTTGTTACGTGCATTTTTCTATGAATGGATATTTTTATACGCCTTTCCTTGCATGTATTCCCACGTACTCATTTCCTCACGAGCAGTTCCTGGTACGTATGTATTTTCCGAATGCGTTTTTTTTGTACTTTACCCTGTGCGCTTTTTTGTGTGCATCACTCTACGTGCAATTCTTTTTACGCATTTGAATGCGTACGCTTCCACACTTGAAATATCTTACGCACATTTCATTGTCACAACTTTCGAGGGTCGAAGAAGTTTAACTTAGTATTAGGTTACTTCAGCTTTAGCTAGGCCTCCGCGACTTCGATCTTTCAGGCCCAGTTTGCTTCTTCTCAAATTCATGCCTTTTTCTCGTATAATTATTTACCTTTTCATCCTCTTTCTTTTTACCTTGCTGTTTCTGGGCGCAGGAAATCTTGTGTGGAAGCCCACCTTGTGCATAGATTCCCCGTTCTCCAAAGTTCATACTAATGGTCCTTTCTCTTTCGGTGCGAGATAGTCTGAGTTACTAAAGCGCTGCAATCCTTGCTGCTCCTACTTTTGCTACTGATTAATTAATCAGCGAGGAGAGAATTAACCTCCAGCATTTAGAGGAAGCAATTTTTTTAAACGTGGTCAATATTCTCCAAAGTTTCGGTTGCGATGCCGACTCGCACTCATATTTCTTAAAAAATGGGACCCGATTTTTGGAATCGGAGTGAAGAACGGAGACCAATAACCGTAGACTTTCTAATTTTTAGTGTTGGACGACGTGATTATTCACTTTCATCATCACTTGGGGGTGATGTCGCAGCTACGTTGTCCCTACATAACTGTGTGATTACTATATTGCCACCGCAAGACCATGTGGTCACTATGATGTCACTATTGAATCTGGTATTGCCCCTAAGGTTTAACTGTTATTTCCTCCTTCTTCTGAAGGTTAACACTGTCCTTGGCGGGTTAACGCATTTCTTGGCACGTTAACCTCTTTCGCTGCAGGTTAACCCCTCCGTCAGCAGGTTTTCTACCAAAAACTTACATTTTTTTGGTAGAATTGGCTCGAGATTTATGAATACACAATGGTGGGCTGGCACCGATAGAGTTAGTCCAGGAAGCGCGATTGAATTCTTTTTATACGTTTTTACAGCGTAATACTCGGTCTATGTACTAATACAAACTCAAAGTGGGAGATACTTATAAATCGTTGCTTTAGTCGCCCCCTAATCAAAAAATTACCAGTAAATAAATAGATTTGTCGTAATGAAACCTGAAAATCTTCAAAAATTCTGCTTAGAACACGAAAATTCCGCGATTTCGTAACTCAAAATTGAGCGCAGTTTGTCTACCTATGATTGGAGCAGGCCCCATAGTTGCAGGTGACGGTGCCTCATTTGAATACTTGAACTTTACCTTTACCGCAGAATTGGAATTACAATGAGCTTGACAGTGTCCGCCCGCTGCGTCAGTGCAAGTCTCGTGCCTAAACCAAACAATTCCCGGACAAAATAAAACGGATGCAGTCCCAAGCAGAGAGTAAAAATTCCCCGGCGACCTACAACCTGTATTACTCGATACATCGAAAAACTTAGATTTCTACTTATTCAAGAAAACATTATTTGGTTTTACATCTGCTGGGTAGGTTTTTTTTCGGGGTTCTTTGCTTCTCCTGTCAAAGTTTATGCAATTAGTTTTTAAATGAACTGTACATCGTAGATTTCGTCTGAGCCTTCCAGAAAAAACAACACAACTGCTGAGAAAGGAGGCGGACCCGATTTTTGAAGGATCAATATACAGTTTCACCACCTGGAATGAGTCAATTTGGAAGTACCCTTGCGGCAAACATTCGCATCGATTGCATTGCTGAAAAATACCCGTAGTTTTCTTCACAAAAAATTGCGAGGCAAGCTCTGTGGCACAATTGCTCTGGGAAACCTTGGAAAGAAAATTTTACAGACCCTAAAACTAAAGTGAAACTAATATTCTGAAAAATTAGTTTCCAAATATGAACAAGAAATTCTTTGACTTGCGGACCCTCTGAGTTGATGACCTACTCGACAGACGCTGTTAGGTTACCTCAGCTATAAATAGACTATCAGGACTTCTGTCCTTCGTACCCACTTTGCTTCTTTCCTTTTTCAAGCCTTCTTCGCTGAATATTCTTCATCTTTTCTTCCTCTTCATTATAAACTGGCGGTTCCTATGCTCTTGGGATCCTGAGTGGGTACGCACCTAACATGCAATTTCCGATTTTTTCTAGTCTACCCTCCATTTTCACTCTCTTTGGACCACATTACACGTAGGTAAGGGACTTAAAACTAACCAATAATCTAGCCTAATTTTCAAGAGGATGTCGATATCACCCTGTGTGCGTCTCTAACCAGATGCATTGCAGTAATTCTTGTCTTTAATTATCAATAGCTCCTATTCACGGGAAATAAATTGAGCTCTTAGATTATAATTCGGTGACTGACCAGCAGCGTTAGTTCATGAAAACCTCAAATTGCACTAAATTTCTGATATATTTATGGCGAACATTAGATGTTTGGCCCGAGGGAGCTCTAGTGTACGCATAAAATCTTAATGGTTCGACAAGATCAAATGAGATAAGCTACGTACTTTTCAACTTTATTTAATATCATAATTGAAATATTATTAAACATGCACTCTATATTCTCAGTTATTTGAATATAGACATGGTCATATCAATCCAATTTCGCTCTTCAACAAAAGGGCTACGCGAGAGCAAAATGGCTGAGAAACGCTGGTCAAATGTGTTTAAAACGGAGAGGGCGTACAGCGTTAAAGTCTGCCCTGATAGCTAAAGTGCACCTCAAGTGCTATAGCTGTATATGTATACCAGCAGCTGAAGAGTACCTCGAGTGTTCAGGCTGCAGGACTAGCACAAGTAGGAGAGTGTAGCGAAGGTCTCGAGCCGCACACACGCTGCAACGACAGGAGTGTTGACCACCGCCACCAGGCAACCGTGGGAGCAGCGAGCTCTCGGAGTGTGTTTGTTTGCAGAATGGCTTGTAGAATTGTTTGCAGAATTGTTTGCAGAATTGTTTTCAGAATTATTCGCAGAATTGTTTGGAAACCAATTTATTCGTGAATCGTTCTAGATGGGATCGACTCGCACGTCTTACAACGCGCTTATTCTTGATATTCAGCTACTGAAATGGGATTTTGGAAGGGACGCAATGAACACCTCAACGAACCGATACTTTCATAGGCTGTGAAGGCCCTCAAGGTATTAACAGCTCACCGCAGAGTCCGGAAAATTAGGCAATCGAATTCATCAAAGAAGACTGCGTCCAAGGCGCTCGAGACCTTGAGCAAACACCTCTGGAGTGCCCTCAGCATGGAAATGTGGACACATGCGATTGCCGTGGCTGAACCGGGGCCAGGGAAGCTTGCTTCTGGGGGGGGGTGGTCTAGTGGTGACGTCTGTGGCAGGTAGTGGAGGGACGCTGGAGGTGGTGGAGGAACCCTGGAGGTGATGGAGTGAAGCTGGAGGTATGGGAGTGAAGTTGGAAGTGGTGGGGAGGTAGAAAATTGTCTTTTGCGGGGGTCTTGTGATGACTGCAGTTGAATGTGATGTAATATATTTTTAATTCACTCTTCACCACCTTTTTTTATATTTGATCTTTGATTTAATTTCATTATTGTACCCTTATATTCTGACCATGAGAACGTAACATGATGCCGTCACTGTTTGTTTTTACTTTAATTCTTCTTCTTTTCCTCTCTGTTTTATAGTTATCTATTACTGCTTTTGTTATTTATATTTTACTATTAATTTTATCTTCATAGTCATTATCGGGCTCAAACATCTCTAGTACAGAGACTGCAGGACCGACGCACCCCTTATGTTCCCCTCGATACTGTCGGTAAATCTCCATTTGAATTCTTACTATACGAACATACAATATTCATCTTGGACTTGGCCAAAGCTTTTGAAAGATATTATGATTTTTTGTACGGAACTGTGCCCTAAACAGTTCCAGGGTCGCGGTGCCCAGCTACTGCAGGCATGCGCTCTTGTATTAAATAGGAGAGTGGAGCCGGCACTGCCGCTCACGCAGTGTTGGCATAGTTTTAAGCGGTGAAATTGTGTTTGATTTGGACTCAGTGATAGTTTGGGTTTGATTTGGACTTAGAGAGTGTTGGACTTGTACATAGTATTTTATATTCCTCAACATATTAAAATGTAAAGTTAGACCAATTTTTTCTACTGAGTTAATTTCGATTCTTAGTTGCTTATGGTTTGTGTCTTTCTAAAAATTTAAGTAATTCAACTGCTGTCTCTTTGGATACCTTAGAAAACACGTTCAGCGAGTGCAAGGGAATTTGAACAACTTGTTCCTTCTTATTTGTCTGTCAAGGAAAAAATAAAAGTCTAAATGCAGTGCAAGGGCAAGTAATAGCGCCCTTGCATTTGTAGACAAAAGGTGCCTAGTTCGATTCTTAGCAGAGTGTCTCCCTCAAGAAAAGAGGATTAAGTTTGACATGCCTGAAGAGGTGGCACATCAGTGGGACCAGGAACGGGGTTCCCGAAAAAATTTCAAGGATTTAAGAAACAAAGCGAGTTTGTAAAGTCTTCCTTGTGCCTATGAATTGCTTGAACAAAATACATGGTGTTCCAAAAGTCTTGGGCACATTTTGACATTGAATATCTCGGAAACTACTAAAGATATAAAAACGCATCTGGTAAATTCAGAAAGCTAGTAATCTCAATTTTTACGTGAAATGTTTAAAAATGATCAGTGTGAGCACCATTGGTCACACGATACACATCAAGCCGATAGTCAAATTCTTGCCAAACGAATCCCAGCAATCACATCTTCTGAACTTGAGGGGCGTCCCGTTCTTTTAGCTGGGCATAAGTGCCCATTCGTTATGAATTTACCATGCCATCTCACTATGGACTTCCTCTCTGGTGGCTCCTTTCCGAATTTTCTGCGAAAAGCACTTTGAACAGCAGTCCATGATTCAGTTTTTGCAAATTCAAGCCCACAAAACTCTTTTTCTGGTTGAGTGAACGCCATTAATGGGTCTGAAAAGAAATAAAAAAATCAATAGTCTTAGAAAAAACTTATTGTAATTAGTTTTAAAATGGCACAACTTTTATCTTACAACCATTCATAGTTAAAAATATATGGGGACTTCAAATGTGCCCAAGACAAACACCCTGAATGTGGTGAAGAAGAAGCCGTTCATCTTAAGCGTCAACTTCAATTTCGATTTTGACTTCACCATCAAATTCCACCCTAAATACTACTTTAACTTAAAAGAAATACAACCATCTCCAAAACGAATACGCTGCAATTTGCAACAGGTCAGTAAAAGCAAGGTACTCTTGTTGACGGTTTTGAAAATCGCTCGTGTAGGTCTTGTTTTCGTGTTTTGGTTTCGTTCTACACTGCATCGGAGCGGTGGCCAAAGCTTTTTCGCTAGAGCATCCTTACCAATCTCGATGTCAAACGTCTGCAGTTCTTAGCCTTGAACGTTGTCCTGTCGTACGTCCTTCGTACGTCCTGTCGTACATCCTTTGTACGTCATCTCATCTGCACGTCTTCCCGCACAGAGTGGGGCTGGAAAAATTCTGAAAAGTGAATACATTGCACTATGACGGCTCAATCCATAGATGCAAATGCAACTTTCTCGTTAAATTTTGCTGAACTTATAGGAAATGAGTCGTTGGTAGGCTATTATACCAGAAATGAAATTTGTTATTGCTTAGCTCGTGAAATGAAGGCTGTTCCGTGGACAGACGGCGGGGTAAGAAATGCGAAACGGAACCTCCGGCTTCTGCACGCTATCTTTTCCTATGGGACGATCGCTATCAAATTTGCTAATATTCCTCACAGAAAGGAAAGATTTGGCCCCTGGTAATTTTTCAATATCTCGAAAGAAACGAGGTATGAAAAATGATTATGAACTGTGTTTTTTGTACTATTTTCAAAAATTTCATTTTCCCCTAATTTTTGCAGCAGAACGATGGAGTTGACCTCATGAGGTGTCCAATGCTTCATTTCAATGTGATTAACAACTATCCTTGTAGATTCTGGGAAAAATATAAATGCGTGGTAGTTTGGGTTTTTTTCAGAAATTTTCCAGGTTTTAACCATGCATTTGTCAATAACTCTCCAAACTCCTAAAAATCAGGAAGTCGCGACTAATTTGTTTTGAAGCAAAATTCCCTGTCGAATGAGCTACAATTCATCATTTTAGGCTAAGTTTGTATGAGATGAATTACCTGGAAGTCAAAACAGTAGAATTTTCTATAGAAGCAAATACATTAAAGAAGCAATATTTTCACACAAATTACCAGTAAAAAATTGAATTTTCCACATTAAACACTCAATTTAAAATGATACCAAGATCTGTTGGTGAGTACCTGCACTGCGCATCAGTTGAGGAAGAATGGTGGGGGAAGATTCTAGTGAAATCGTAGACTGAGCTACTCTTATCTTCACCTCTCGTGAAACACGTTGCATTCACCTCTCATAAAACATTGCATTTACCTCTCATAAAACACGTTGCATTCACCTCTTATATAACTCATTGCATTTACTTCTCATATAACACATTGTATTTACCTCTCATAAAACACATTATATTAACCTCGCATAACACACATTGCATTCACCTCTCATAAAACACGTTGCATTTACCTCTCAAAAAACACATTGCATTCACCTTTCATAGTACACATTGCATTTACCTTTCATAAAACACGTTGCACTTACCTCTCATAAAACACGTTGCATTTACCTCATATAAAACACGTTGCATTCACCTCTCATAAAACACATTACATTCACCTCTCATAAACACGTTGCATTCACCTCTCATAAAACGCCCCTCCTCACGGCACATCTTTAGGCATGCCGCAAGTTCCGATATTTTCCAGCTGCATTACGAGGCCCCAGAGCTATTCGAGGCAGCCGATGCATCGTGGCTCGGCCTTAAATGTGGCCTAGTGCCCCCATATATGGTCCCTGCATGTCTCAGCCGTATATGGTCGGGGCATCGTCGGCACCCGCCTCTCCTGCGACCGTATTTGGCCGAACGTCCTTGCCTCCCCAGCCTGTTGTGTGACTTGCCAGACTAACTTTTTATGGGCGGCCTGACTGACTTTTTAAGGGCAACATGACTGGCTTTCATGGGCAACATGACTGACTTTTTACGGGCAGCCAGACTAACTTTCTATGGGCAGCCTGACTAACTTGGCTGGCTGGTGTGCAGCGTGACTGCAGGACAGCTTATTATCCATCTTGTCTTTTTATTTACCAAGAAAAAATTGTCAATCATAGAGAACTGGAGGTAATTTAGTGCAGTGACTCTACGTACGGAGTATAATGTACGTCAGATAATTTCCTTCTCTCCATAGCCTAATTTTCGAAGTTCTGCATTGCTTTCTTCAACATTGCATGCAACACAACTACCATTTCTTGATGAGTGCAAATTTTCAGCCTTCGCGTTTCATCTGTTAGCGCAAACTCCTGACTTGAGGTAAAAATGAAGTCACAAAGAGAGAGTTCAGGTGAGCGTGGGGACCACAAAACATCACTGAAACGAAAAATAATGTGTTGTTGGAACATGGAAACTATCGTTGTGTGTGTTGTGGCACCATCTTGTTAGAATCATTTTTCTTCAATGTTTACCTCACGCCTCAGGATGAAGGAAATCATTTAGTGCACTGTTGTCATTGCCACTACATTCCCTCCCTTTTCTTGAAAGGAAGGACTAGCGATCCTAACCATTGATTCACTTCGCCATGCTATCACTGCTGAGCCGTGAATAGGCCTTTGACTCACCTTTCTTGGGTTACCCGTTGACCAAAATCTGTCGTTTTCCTTCTTCACAAATTCAATCAAACTAACTGGCAGGACCTGCAGATAATTTGCGGTTAGAATATTTAAGAGTGGAAGTTTATTATCAAGCTGCAGCATAGATACGGTAATGATAGTTGGATTTATTGATGAGAGTGTGACATAAATACATAGATAGTTACAAGCACTTCAAATCGCATTTAAGATAAGATGCTTGGAACGACGTGGCATTCTTAAAGCAAATGACTAACGTCGAGCTAAACATCCAAGACTTGCAGGAACCTCCCTTCTAAATACGCTCACATTTCTCCGGGTCCGTTCTGAACGAGAAAGGAAAGGTGATATCTTCTTCCTGACAGATCCGTAGTTCTGTGGCTCCAACCCATCGGGTTCAAGTCAACCCATCGGGTTCCAGTGTTTTACCCTGGAATTATTCCTAGACGATCAATATTGGAAGTTTTAACGGGAAAAACGTTGGAGAGTGAAAACGGAATCTGTTTTTAATGGAATATGGTTCGACGGCAAAGACCCAGTTTTCTACGATCCGAAGCTATGCGTTTCTAAAACATCCGCAGCCTCTGTTTCACGATGTATAACATCTCCACCGCCGTCTCCACTACACCCCAATCAAAAACTCCTGTATACCTCCACCCTCTTGTACACTCCAACCCCTCTGTCCAGCCCATCTCCTTTACACCTTCCCCTGCACACCTCCACCAGGACCCCCAGGGGTCACCAGCACACAACCCCACAACAACAACATTCGTCTCCGTCCAGTACGCCCGTCGCAGCTGTCGACTCGCCCTCTTGCTGTGGTGCAGGAGGTAGTGCCTCTAGCGCTCTGCTGCCTAATGTCAGGGTTCACTTTTGCTAGGAAACTAAAACTTTATTTTTGAATATTTTGGCTCCAATGTAAGGATTTAGATTGGGCTTGAGTCGCGTTAAGATTGAGTTCTGAAGATTTAGGAAGCATTTCTGAAGATTTAATCTTCTATTTGAAGACAAGACTTGGTTCTTGACGATTAAGGCTTCGTTTTTTAGTATTCAGGCTTGGTTTTTGAGCATTTATACTCGATTTCCGAGAATTGGAGGTTTATTTTCAAAGATTAACGTTTCATTTTTAGAGGTTTAGGCTCTATTTTTGCTAATTTAGGCTTGCTTTTAAATTTAGGCTTCATTTTTTTAAGTTTAGATTTGATTTTTGAAGTCTAGTATTTATATTTTAAAAGTTCCTACTTCATTTTTGAATAAACAGGTATAATTTTTACTGATTTACGCTCTGCTGTCTAACATTCGGACTTGGAGGTCCTATTTTTAGGCTCATGTCTTAGAATATTTGGATTTCAACCAGTTTTGGGTTCAGTTCATGAAAATTTAGGTCTGAATTTTAAGATTTCAGGATTTTTGTAGATCCTTGGTTTAGTTTTCTATCATTTGTGACAAGTTCTTCGGAAACCAAAGTTCAGGATTTCACCATTTGAATTAATTTCTTTTTCAGACTTTGGAACTCAGGTTTCACTGTAATTTATTTCTTAGGATAAGGCTGTTTTTCTTAGGTTACAGTTCCATTCTTTTATTTTTGGGTTCAGTTTTGCGGGATGTAAGCTCAACTTTCGAAGTTTTGGGGTCAACTTTTAACAGCTTGGGGTTCAGTTTTGATTGAATTGAAGCTCAGTCACATTTTACAGTCATAGTTATGTATGAAATGATTGTGATTAAATGTTCATGAATTAATGTATGTGATTATTAAGGGCTTCAGATTCAACCATAGTGTGATAAAATTTTCGTTCTATTTCATGTACATATATGGAGGGCTATGAGTATTTAAAACATATGGAAGTATGCATAGAGATGCAGTCAACATTTGGCACCCACGAAAAAATTGCAAATGGTTCATCCACGTTTATTATACAAATATTTGTAACAGAGTTAGGTTAAATTGGTTTGTCTATCGCACGCAGTGGGGTCATTAACCCATTAGCGCCCATAATCCCCAGTTGGCCTTCGGGACTTCTATCTTTCTGGCCCACTTTGTTTCTTCCAATTTTCATTAACCGCACTTATTCGTCTTTTCTTCCTCTTCAACTTTAACTTGCTGTTACTGTGCCCGGAAGATCCAGTGTGGGAACACACACTGCGTAGATTCCCCGTTCTCTACAGTCCATACTGAATGGTCCCGTCTCTTTGAGCGTGGCATGGTCCTAGTCACTGAAGCGCGGCAGTCTGTACCCCTTCCACCGCTACTACTACTACTGCTACTACCGCCACCACCACCACCA
>VOMN01117452.1:0-12880 GCA_014899125.1 Orchestia grillus
TAGGGTGTCAAAAGAAAGGATTCGGGACGTTAGAATCTTAACGGGATATCACTATGGTCTGTCACTCTTTCCTCAGCCTGCAGTCACCCTCTCTGCCAAGATATTGACTATATGCAACGCTAAACTTGAAGCTACAACGTATTCCACTCTGCTGTTGCCTGTCATTTCGACCTTTTCAAGTATCTCCCTTCAGAAAGTAAATCTAGTATCAACTGACTCGAAGTAGCGTTCACCTGTTTCGAATGTTTCAATGAAACCAATATCAAGTTAAACCACATAGGAAAATAGAAATTGAACAATTGTACAATAGGAAATTCATTTAAACTCTCAGTATAGTGTTTTTTTTTCGAGAAACGTTTCATGTATCCAAGAACGAGTCTCCATACTTTTTTGTTGAAAAGGCTCTTAAAAGTTTCATTTACCTTTTTATTTTGTCTGTCATCCACCCCCATACATGCTTATTTCATTTTTATAACCGTGTTGAAAGCTATTTAAAGCAAATCAAATGCACCATTCCACTGTTTAGGGAAAGTCGATGCTACGCTCGTCTTGCAGATATTTCACTGTAATAAAAGTCCTCTCCACAAATATTCAACATTTTTTAAATGAGCTGATGCAAGTCCTATACATTTTTTTTCAACATATGTATTAGTGGGATCCCAACTCAGTTTAACTTGGACTCGGAAACGTCGTCGTGATCGACGACAAGTGCTTTTGATTCTGCGTTCAATGCCTTAATAAAATTTGAAGAATTAATAGGACAACATTGTCATTACGTTCGTTTTTTCTGCTTCCACCAGCGAGTGTCGTTGGGCGAAATACAAGCCCGCAACCCTACATCAATGTGAAGTTATTTAACGAATCTGTTTTAATCTTTCAATTAAAGGGTCAAGCAAAATTATCTGATACATTTGTAGGTTAAATAAAAAGAAAATAAAGTAAGAACTAAAAAAGTGTTTTTATTTTCGAAAAATACCATTAATGCCATTTCTGTCAGAGGTATACATTAGTCGCCCTCGAACTATTGAACAATTTAATGATGCAGTTCGTCAAGAAATTTCTGCCATTCCACATGAAATGACCCGCCGAGTTATAGACAACTTTCGTGAACGCCTTCTACAGTGTGTGGACAATAATAGATCCCATTTGACTGATTTAATTTTTAAAATATAATGAAACCAAATGACATCATATGTACTTTTCAAAAATAAAACCACTTTTTCATTTCTTTACTTCATTTTCATTTTATTAAACCTACAAATGAGTTGGATCATTTTGCCTGACCCTGTAAAAGGTAACACAAAAACGGGAACTTTAGAAAAATCCAAGACACACATAAAAATCCAGTAAAATATAAATTATTGACACCAATTGAATCAGTACAAATTCCTTTTTAAACGACTAATATAAATTATCAATGTTTGAAAATTACCTACGGTACATCTATAGGGTCGCCAATACGCATTTCAAACGTTTCCGTTTTTCTGTGTCACCCGGCACTTGGTAAAGCAGAGTTAATCTTTGTGGCGCAAAATTGAACTCGTAATTATTTCACGTCGTAGAATCATTTTCATGTCGTAAAATTGGTACGTCCGAAGTTGAGCATTTGGGATGGTTACAAATACCACAATAGACTTCCCGAATTTCGTGCATTAGCATACACTTTTCCAGCATAAACCTGTAAGAAAATTAATGAATAAATGCTGATATATTCGAATGAATCGTTTCACATATCTACCCCGCTGATATTTCTACCTAAAACATAATTGTTCCCAAGATGCAGGAGAACGATCTAAAGGCTATTCGTATGAAGTTGCAAGCAATTTTTCCCGAAGAAGGACACGAGAATTTGCATCGTGAAATCCACGTGCGGGAGGGCTCCAAGAATCATGAATAACATCGAGCGTCAAAACACGTTCCAGCATTGAGGCAGCTCAAGGCATAAGACCGTATCACAGTTCCTTTAGGACCAAAGGCATTCGATGGGAAGCGGTTATCTGGGTTAGGGATCTTCAGATAGACCGGCCACGCAGCTTTGGGATCACAAGATAATTTTCCAATCGTTTTAAATAATGCGTGGTTTTTATGTAATATCAATTTAGGGTCTGGAATGATCAAGCGGCGTGTGCGTGTGATTCAAATCAGTGAATGGCTTTTCCACCACAGAGTAGACGGCGCAGGAGACTCAAAATCAAAAGATTGATGCCATAAATGTGGCAGCAGGAAGAGTGATAAAAAAAATAGAGTAAAAAATGTACTTAGACCCATAGAATGAGTTTCTATAGTTTAACAGTGATATTTCAGTAAGATATTTTCTCAATAAGGAATTCAATACATGCATTAAGAAATCGTACTAAACTAACTCAAAAAAACGAACGACTCGAAACTGATAACTTGACATTTTTAACCATTTACTAATGAAATATGAAATGCATTTCTGAAGAGAACGCTTTCAAAAACGCCCGCATAAACGCCCCCCAAAAAACGCATGCAAAAACAGTTTCACGAAAGGTTTCAAGGAGGGGTTTCAGGACAAGTTTCGGGAGCGGTTTCAGGACAGGCTTAAGAAAGGTTTCAAGAGCGCTTAACGAACACTTTTCAGAACACTTTTATAAACGCAAATACGAAAGTTTCTACGATCGTTTCATGAACGTTTTTGTCAACTGTACTAGGCATGTTAAGCTTTAAAACAGACATGAGGTACACGAGGACTTGTGTTAGCTACGGGTCCCTAATCCCAAATTGTGTTGTCAATCTTTCCGCAGAAGAACCCTCGGGTTCGGTGCCATCGCCCCGTAACACCAGGGCCCAGAAGGATAGCGGGAAAGATCATCAAAAAGACCTGAAGTCGTTCTCATAATATGAATTATTTACTCTGAAGTATGTTGGAACATTCAACCTTTGTTTTTTTACGAAATGGGTGCTCCAATGAGCAGTTTTAACGTTTTATTTTTGTACTGACATATTCTGAGAACATTAGTGATGAATTGACCTCTCGATGCTCTAGCTACGCTGTATTTTCGATATCTGCCATAAAATCTGGTGCTGTTACTTTACGAGCTGAGAGAGTACATGCACCAAAAAGCTAAAGCTCAATTCTCTACAGACGAGCATTCCTGTCTTAGAAAAGTAATTTTCTAGGACATAATAGTGGAAAAAATCCGGTACATGTATAATTCAAGGTAAAATTACGTCGGAAATTTGTTTAGCAAAAATTAACCTCCGTCGCATGTCCCAAATTGTTGACTGGAATCGCTTTTCATCAAAGATGGAACTAATGCTAAACGTCAATGGTGACCCTTCTGCTGTTTCTAAACGAACTCATCGTAGGGAATTCCATGCAATGGATATTTGGAGCAGAAAGGCTCGTAAATGCCGGCCGATGTTAACTTCTCCCAACAAGACCACCCGCTTAAACTGGACCAAAGCTCACGCACATTGGACTGTAGAAGAGTGGATGAGTGTCATGTGGTCAGATGAATTCCGATTCTGTCTTCATAAAAGTGATGCCCACAGTCGTGTTCAGGTAGCCTTGTGACCTCTTGAGGCCCTCAAAGGAGAGTGCATGCACGGGGCGATAGGAGAAAGAGGTTGAGTCGTGTTTTGGGGATGATTCAATCACACAGAAGGGGGTTTCTTTAGTTGAGGTATCCTTCAAACTGAACCAGCATTGCAATATTCTGCTGTTAAGTAACAAATTTTTGGGATTTGTACAATATTAGAATGAAGCAAGACATGTTGGTTTGCTTATCTTTCAGAATTACACCTGCCGAGTGCATCGGGCTAGGACTGTCATTAATTGGTAAGACGGTCATTTAGGACATGTTAGGCATTTAGATTGGGCTACTAAGTCTCCAGACACGAATCCGAATAGAAAATTTGAGGAATCACCTAGAGCGAAAAGTTCGACGACGTAGAAAAAGTCGCCCAAGTATTGTGGCCGCATTACGAGATTAGTTGATGGAAGAGTGGTTTACAATCGACCAGGAGTACGTTAGAAGATTTGTAGACTCGATACCGCTCAGGATTGCCGTCATTAGCCGTACGCGTGGATGTTTTACAGTGTACACCATATTGGTAGCAGGTGACTTTTTTTGTCCGGGAAGCTAATAGAAAAAATTACCATCCGTTTCAGCTGTAGGAAAATGCCATCAGTCAATTCAAGTTTACGAGGGTGAATTAAAGCAATGAACTTTTCGGGGTGGAATCTTTGCTAACATCTGATGCATTGCATAATAAAAGGCAAATGCAGATCACGAATTTGAAGTATGCTGAAAGAATTGGTCTTTTTATATCTTCTTTGCAGGAACAGTTGTTCGAGGGAGGGTTGTTGTAACAAACAATCCATAAGCTTCTTTTACTGTAATACTACACCTTTCTAGTGAAATGGCCGTGCAGCCACTTAATTGAGATATATTAGGGTATAAACTAATAATATGCGACTTTGAAAATTTACGATCAGTTTCAAATACACGGATACAATCGCTAATCCGATGAAGAAATCCGACTGGATTACCAGTTGAAAAACACAGTCGTCGATCAGCAAGTCCAGAAGCATGAACGGAAACAGTCGTTAAATTATAAATTCGAAAAAGATTAGACTTACGCAAGTCGCCCTTCAATATCCAGTCATCCCTGATCAAGGAAAAATGTAAGTACGATTGTTTGCCCTCAGAATTCAGCAGCGTTCACATTGGGCAGTTTTCAGTATAAAGTGATTGGAAGAAACACGGTACAGAAAGACAGCCCAATCGTCAAAGAGATGCGTAGGCTAAGCCATGTCTAAAAAATTCAAAGAAAGAAAGTCTCTTCAAAACCGGAGTCGTGAACATCACGAACAGAGGGAGCACATCAGAGCATTCAATTGGAAATCCTGTTGGACACAGTCACTTTTTAGCCTCCACGCAGACCGAAACGGAAAAGAATTTTAGCAGAACTCGTGGCATTGAGACCAGCTCTCCTGTTCTGGCTCTAACCAAATCGACTTCAGGTTCTGAATGAGGCGAAATTTACGACCGTTCGTGGATGGACGAAACGATTCTTGTAAGCGCCTAATTTTACCGTTGAATAAATGTAACTATGATGTGAAATATGTATGTACATGTGGATAAGAAAAAATTATAATTTAAAATGTATGAGAGGAGCGATAATGACGTTGACTTCTGAGTGTATCTAAACTAAATTCCTACTTTGATTTTTGAGAAATTACTTGCGGGTTCTACGGAAATTATTTTTCGTACTTTGGTATGAATAGTATTTCAACACAACAAATCTTATTTACCCATTCTTTGTGATGAACGAAATGGGTTGAATTTTTAAGTAAATGCAGAATTAACTCTCCATTACAAGGGAAATTTGATATTATTCGAACGTTTTCCTAAATGTTTTCCTCCATTAGATGTGAAACATAATTGACGTTCTTTAAAGTGAAGCATTTATCCTAAGCACTGGTGGTAGTCTCCTGTACTTTTATAGTTGTTTTCAACAGCTTCAGTTCATCAAAGTCATGACTATAGTCCTTTGGGTAGATTTGAGTCACAGAAAAAATAACGCGTTTGGTTACTTAGCAACATCATGTCTGACACACCAGGTAGTCAGTTATGTGAACAATAAATAAGTTACGAACCTCAAATTTTCTTCTTAAAGGGCTTAAAATGAGCATGGAAATTTATTAGAGAGCGGTAAAAACCTATTACCTAATGCGATAGACTTTACTATGTTACATTTCGGGTTCACAATACAACTTTCATCCTCTTCTACCATCGGACGCAGATCGCCCCCACGGAAGCACAATCCCCCTTCCTTTATAGCCCTGGAAACCATGTCTCTCGCTCGCAGGCTGTCAGAGTGAAGAATATATTCCTGTATTCTAAATGTAGTGCACTAACCTAACAATGAAGTCTTCCTTGTTTAGGGAACAGTTCCTATTGGCGTAGGAAAGAAATACGTCCCATTTGCTCACGAGATATTGCCCATTCAAATGAATTGAATTAGTTGGTTCGGGCATTACCATTTTCTTTGAATATCTGACTTCGTACCTCGCTACATTGTCAAGTAAATTCGCGGTGGTGGAGTCGCTAAAGTTTTTCATTTTGCCAGTCAGGCTTCTGCAAGTTGTCACGTTGTAACACTGATGGAGGTCGCTTTGTCATGTTTTTCATTCATGTAAAGTTTTTTTTTGATGATGCCGCGATAAAGATCGTCTGTTCCAAGATGGAACGTTGTGAGAGAAGACACAAATCGAGTAAATCTTAGTACAGAAGGTTCGAGACTAAGTGAGTAAAACGCCCGAGCTTCTTCTGAAATTTCAAGTTTCACGTAAAATGCTGTTCACACGATCAGTCAATGTCTGAAGACAGTGTCGGTAAACACCCAAATATGGTCATCGAATGCCAGCTTTGCTCTGGTCGTCGAATGATTTAAGGAACTGAGCGGTTCCTTGACTTCCCAACTGACTCCAGAATAGAGAGCGAAGTAAGCATTCGGTCCCCATGATATTTGAGTGTGTCCCGCACCGTCTTCAGGTATTGCCATCGTGTGAAAGGGCCCTCAACATTTAGACGGTGTTGCAAACAGGTGCTTACACGCACACTGATTGATCGCAAAGTATTGATCAGGCATGGTGCTACTGAATTTCCCATTAAATACAGGATGGCCACGGAAAATGCATCTTCTCATGTTATGTATAAATAATACTTTGTAACTACTAGTAGACGCACCTCGCCAAAAATGGTGGGATAAATAATGTTAAATTCTTAAGATGTCCTCTTATTTACTGTAACTCCGACATGAAATAATGTATTTGCAGTATCACTGATACGTACTGTCCAAACTGAAAGTCTCACTGAAAAGGAATAGGGAATTTCCTCCTATCTAAATTCTTACGAGCGTCACAGAGAGTCGGACGGGCCAACCAACCGACCAAGCAGGCAACACTGGCCTATTATTATATAGTGGGATAGAAGAGTGCTACACTTGCCACTCCAAAAACAACAGGACAAATCATGTGAACTCCTTAAAATGCCACCTTATTCATCGCGGTTTATCTCGCGTGAAGTAATGTAATTTTCCGTATCACTGATACGGACTGCCTTCCCTGACACAGTCTCGCTGATCAGAAACGCGGACCCGGGAATCTGAGCCCACAGGAAATTTCTCGCATTTCGTTCCGTAAGATGCGGACGCAAGCTAAACACACCAAAGGGACACCCTTAATGTGTTATTATAAAGGACGTTATTATTGTTATTATAAAGGACGGATTGAGAACCAAGGATACGATATGCACTTAACACTAAATGAACGAATAAAGCGTCGCAGCACACTTTTTCGTCCCCTGTAGCTGGGACAGTGTTTCGCTGGTGCGCTATTTGAATCTAGCGAGAAAATGTCTTTTCATGACTACGAATTCCTCAACTTGAAGTTTATGGAGGCAAAAATATAGCAGTCTGGAGACTACACTCCACGTTCTGTGGCATAAATAAATATAATCCATGAATTTCACGGACATGAAATCGAATTGTCGAGCAAAATGCGATTTTATTATAACATATTTTCATGTAAAATTCATTTTAACTTTGTATTTTAACATTGAAATTTAACGTTTTCCTAAAATCACGCTCTACAAGCGACCGTGAAAATCGTGAAAACTTTCGTCGAGTTTTTACGATATCGAAAGTATTGATCAAATAATTTAATTTTAAAGAGCACGCTATTTGTGTACTTTTCACTTTCTTGTAGTGAAATTCATTAGAAAAGTCGTCATCAATCAGTGAAAAACACTCATAACAGAAACTTTTATCAATATATGATAGAG
Organism: Orchestia grillus; assembly: GCA_014899125.1. NCBI lineage: Eukaryota > Metazoa > Arthropoda > Malacostraca > Amphipoda > Talitridae > Orchestia > Orchestia grillus. Next base: position 7,815 of record VOMN01117452.1, read on the forward strand.
AAATAAAATTATTAAATTTTCGCTTACAATATTTGCACGTGCGGCCACATCAAATTTACATGGAATGCAGCTCATTTATTAAACGTACCTGGAGCTAGTGAATGCGAAGAGTTACCGTGCGGCTCAGCAGCTGCCGGGAATGCGGAGTCCGACACAGCTGTGCTCTGTAACCTCGACCCACTGGGACTGTTTGTTCTCGTTTGTGATGCGAGAGAAATATGCATGGATGTCAACGTTGTGATTATTGTTATCATTTAAAAGTCATTAGTCTTAAAGAAAGGGACCTTAACAGAGCATAGAGAATGAACCATTCAGCATGGACTAAAAAGAATGGGGAATCGAAACAGAAAGTGCTTTCGCCCTTGAAAAATGCCATTGTCGGAGGAAACGCGTCAAATCATTATTGTGAAAAGCAATTGCAGCCTGAAATGTTATTGAATTCGCAATTTGAGTCAATTGAAATGAGATATTTCTAAGTAGCTTGATATATTAAAAATATTCAGCATGCATTGAGCGAGTTCGGTAAATGATCAATTCTAATTCACGGAAGAAGACATGTGAGATGAAGCAATAGCCCTGACACTTGGGGCTCTCTGTCTATGCAAAGTGCCGACGCCTGCACAATTGTGGTACGTAGACTTGGAACTGTAACGGAATTTGGGTAACGGAATTTAATCAAGTTCCTGACTCTCCGTGAATTTTTATGATTTCAATTCTCCTGATTTTGGGAGAAAGTATTTATGTACGCTATACAATCCTGGCGTGTTTCGTAAGTATTTAGACGCTCGTTTCCATTTCGATGTTCAATTTTTCGTGGCATCTCGAAAATATTTGATGGCAGTCTTTATGCATGCGGCTTTCCAGAATGTACATTTAAAAAAACACGCATTTTTTTCCTTCTTGGAAAATCATTCGTGCGTTTAAATTCATCATACCAGGAAAGTTACGTACGTGTACCGCCTACCCAGAATAATATACGCTAGCATTAACATTTTTCTTTTCTGACAACTTATGCAAATAACTTTACGACGGTCAGCGTGATTATAAAGCTGAAGAAAGGAACAGATTTTGCATACAGAGAGATATGCCGGCCTTGAAGTGCGGGCATGGCTTGCTCACGAACAAACCCAGTGAACAACACCTTAACTGAGCAAATTAATAACTCAAAATTTATGTTAGTGTCGGGGACCTTGCGAATCTGCAGTGAACATGAAAACTTCTGTGGTCAGTCAGTGAGCACAAAATGTATCAAAAGACAAAAGATTTGGTTTCTCAGTTCCAGCTAGAGATAAATAGTTTCTTCTTTATTGTTAGTTTCCATTCCTCTCCCCAAATGAAATGTGATCTAAAGAAGACGGAAAGATGGGGCCAGTTAGTATGGACTGTAATAAACGTAGAACCTATGCACACGTGTGTTCCTAAACTGAATTCCCTGCGCGTAGAAATTAGTTCGACAGGAGGAGGAAGGAAAAACGTAAAATGATCAGAAAGGAAAGCCTGGAAATGTAAAAATTCACGAAAGATAGAAGTCCCGAAGGCCTACCTATGGCTGAGGTAACCTAACAGTGCTCTCCTGTGGATGCCACTCACCATAGAATAGGATAGACTAACCTAACCCTATTGCTTATCGCCTATCCTATGCCCACTGAGGGGAAATAGTTTCTGAAGGAAGAACAAAAAAAACGAAAGATAAAATATCTTCCGATTGTGCAACTTAACTATAAGGAAATTCATATTATGTAGGCTGTTGAATTGCGACAAATAAAAAGTACGGCATCGGTGCGAAGTTTAGAGGCCATTTCACATCATTAACTTTTTTGATATTCAACTATTGTTGGTCAGTGAAGAAGTTGATCGAAAGCAGAACCGAGGAAGTTAGCTGAGGGGAGATGATGGTTTATAAATTTCATTGGTTCAAAAAAATACTTTTTCTCTCCCCTGCAGCATCTCGTGATCATTTTCACGAGTAGAGAAAACAAATGGGAAAGTTGCATAGGGAAACTGTGTTCGGTTTTCTTAATTGGTCTAGAAATGTCTGATGCTCTGTCCTTGCAGCAACTTAAGCAAAAAAGTAATTAGTTTCAGTACACCATTCCAAATCCTAACACAATTGATTTCCATTTATGATTTAAATTGCTATTTTATTTGAACTTACTGATGAAGCTGGATCCAATGAAATATTTAGGCTACGAGATATATCTTCGAGCAATATTCGAAGCCCAGAAGCATTTTACTGCGCAAACTGGTGCAAACCTACATCCTGTCCTTTGTCAAAGACAGAAGTCTGTTTTGTAGGCCTTTTAAAAGCGGGATTGTTCATACTTGTTGTAGCTGAGAGAGCAGGTGCAGTACTGACTCTCAGAGACACTGATCCTAACTATTGTTACCTTATTATTTTTCTCTAAATTTGTTTAAAGGAAGCCTATAAGCAAGTGTTTAAATGATATTTACATTTTACGAGAGTGTGACGATCTTTTTGGCCGTATAGTCTCATATAAAGGACTAGCGAACCCACCCCAAGTACTCAAATCAATGCGAGGCAATATAGGTAAAATACAACAACAAAATCGTGGGAATCAAATACTTTTTGTAATGACTGAAATAAATAGTTGTTTCAAAACTTTGATCACTTTCGGAATTTTAAGACATCCACTAGTCAATTTCTTTAAGCCTATATAAGAATACAAAAAACACCATACGTATTATAATATGCAGGGTGTTAGGGAAAAAGAGGTACAAAATTTCACACCTACCAGAAAGGGGTAAACTAGACACTTTTGCCTCAATGAAACTTTGCGAAAAAAAATTGTATTCGAGATGTTCACCGTTTCATGTTTGAAACTAAAAATTTGGAAACAAAATTGCCTACAAATAATTTATTCATACATTTACTTTACAGAAATTGTTCAAAGTTTCCGCCACTCACATGGATGCACATCGATTCCGGCGACACGAGGAAAGCCTCGTTTGTTCAACACCTGTGGAATGAGGGGAAAATTTCGTGGCAAAAACGATATTGCTGAAATGCCAGGCATAATAACTGGCAGTCATTTAAGTCAAAAATATTACGAAGGGATCGATGTGGGTGGAGGAGACTTTGAAAAATTTCTCAAAAATTAATGTATATATAAATAAAGTCCTTGTGAACAATTCTATTTTCAAATTTCCTTAATGTAGATATTAAACAGTTAATACCTCAAAAAATGATTTATTTCTCGCATAATTTATAAGAGACAGATAAGTTTATTTGCCACTTTCTGGCAAGTGGGGCATTTTGTACCGCTTTTCTCTTAACACCATTTATAGCCCCGTACAGCTTCAAGAAAATGACTATAGAATGTCGTGAAATTAAGGACGATGGGAAAAGTTTGTAAACAGAACTGCAAAGTGAATGTTGATGTCCAATTTAAAGAAATAAACATTCGTTTACGACGTAGTTTCACGACTAGTGATAGAGGAAACTAGATGACACCTTCGCAGGCTGTGCGCCCTGCCACCACAACCGCGCTAGAAAGCTACGTCAATTCGGTCTCCGTTCGTTGTAGAGAAGTACTGAGAATTATACCCTGAGGCTTGTACGCAGTCTTTGCTTAGGAGCAGCGTTTCGGAATTAGTATTCTTCAGAACCTTTAGGTTCTACTGAAGTCCCTAAGGATTCCGCATCAACAAGTGCGATGGGATAATCCACTTATGAATTTTCATTCCATTTCGTAAACGTAATATCACCAAACACTCGTAATATATTCATAGTTATTGTGATATTGTACTGTAGACATCATCATATCTAACCTATTTCGGTATTAAACGCAATGATTTTGCGAGGGTAACAAAGTCGAGACACGCTGCGTTAGAGCATTGTTTGGTGACCATCAGCAAGAAATGACCAGTAAGAAATGATGATTACTGCAGTTCTATGACCATCAGTAAGAAATCATCAATTTTATGACCATTAATAGGAAATCATCAGTATTATGACCATCAATAGGAAATCATCAGTTTTATAGCAATCAATAATAAATCTTTAGTCATATGACCATCAGTAAGAAATCATCAATTCATGACCATCGATAGGAAATCATCATTTATATGACCTCGATAAGAAATCATCTGTTTTATGGCAGTCAATAAGAAATCATAATTTTCATGACCATCGATAAGAAATCATTTTTATGACCATCGACAAGAAATCCTAATTTTTATGACCATCGACAAGAAATCCTAATTTTTATGACCATCGATAGAAAATCATCATTTATATGACCTCGATAAGAAATCATCAGTTTTATGACAGTCAATAAGAAATCATCATTTTCATGACCATCGATAAGAAATCATTTTCATGACCATCGATAAGAAATCATCATTTTCATGACCATCGATAAGAACGGTCACGCTCAGAACCATACATTTTAGAACCGTTCACAAAATCCGATGCGCGGTGCACGAGACCGTAGAATGTACTCCGTTTTGTTAATGTAAGGGATGGCCAGGGTTCATATATGTAGTAAGGGGGCCGTCCCATTTCTTTAAAAAGTTTTTCCCTATGGGACAGATGTGCTTTAAATTTGGTAGACGTATGTAACTCAAGAAAAGAAACACATGTTGCTCGTGAGGAATTTTCCGATTTCTTTGAAAGAAAACGAGGTGTCGAAAGAAAACATTTTTGAACATTTTTTAAAAATGTATAAGCTCCCACGATATTCGCCTTAAAACATTAAGACACATATCATTTTGTGCGTCTTAATAAGTAAAATATATTCTATGATTTACAATTTTGAAAAAATGGTTTATTCGGTTTTTATGAAAAAATTTCAGAAAAATCGAAATTTTGATAACTTTTTTTTCACTCTGAGGTCTGCATCTTTTTTTAAACAATTAACGAAATATTCTCATCCTAGAATTTATGCGCATTGAAATTTCCTATCGAATGAGTCATATACTATTTCCGTACGACTAAAACTGTAGATGGAGATAGCTTTCAACAACGAAAATCCAATTTCAGAGGAGAGCTATATCTAAATGTAGCTCTATATCTATGTATAGCTCACGCAATGCACTCTCTCTCT
>VOMN01117457.1:0-20848 GCA_014899125.1 Orchestia grillus
TCCGTCTCTTGTCTGGGCCTTGGTTCTTTCTCTGGTAGGAGACCGCCGCTGTGTACAACGGGGGTTGTGCGGGAAGCTCCTATTCAGGTGACCAGTCTGCTCCAATCGCTATTTTGCGTCTCATGGCAATGATGTACATAACTGTTATAAACTGTACCAGCGGAGAAGCTGGTCGAATGACTGTACATAAACGTATCGATGATAATAATAATATACCAAGTTCGACGATTGTGGAGTTGACCTAATCCTTCCTAAGAAGTTTGAGTTTCACCATTTGTGGCAAACTAAATTCCCTGAGGTAACCTAAGACTCCCCCACGGTTGTAAGTTCTCGATAAGAACTCACGTCACGAAGTGTAAAAAAATTTCAATTGAATTATGAATCAATGTTGTTGAAGTACAAGATTGTTTGCATTTGAACAGTTTATGTAAAAATATGATTTGATTGCAGGGTTATTACATTGTGGCAAATATGCTGTAATATGCAGTTCGTAACAAACTCTGAATAGAACTATTAACTGAATTCAATTACATACTGCGGTCCCAGCTCGAACAGAAAGAACAAATGGTTAATTCATATAAAAGCTTCGCAATGAACTTCGCTGACACATCTAAAATCTTTAAACATGCATAATAATTCAATTAGAAATTAAACGTAGAATATTCGTAAGCGCCAACAACGCGAAAACGAAAATACAGAGCGGTTTAACTGTCACCTCTGACTACGTAGATTAGCAATAACAAATACGAAAACACAACTAAGTATCCGCCATAATTTTAGTAGTTGTTCGAAGTGCTCCATTTCTTCCCTGCAGGACGAAATGGGAACATAAGTACACAATGTGACGTCACTCGATAGCACCACACTTAGAATGCGTAAGAAACAGACACCTCGGGAGGCACATCAGCCCCTGGACACGTCCGTGTGGGGCTCCAGCCGACCGTCCGCTATACCTGCCTCCGTGACATAGAATTCAATATCAGTGAGACAGTCAAAAGGTTCTCATGCACACAGTCTAATAAATTCATTGTTCGAAACATAACCGTCTTCTTACACACAAGATCCGTTACTAGAGCGTATCGATATTTTCGTTACGTGTTCCCGCTGGCGAATTACGTCTTCGTAGAATTGCTTGAGCAAAACATTTCACATCTGAAAATTGCAGGACTTGTCTTGAGAACTTTTGGACTGTCCTCCCTCGGCTGTTATATGCCTTCCGACAAAGATGCTCGAGAAGTCTAATGGTAATAATGCATGTTATATATGCGACATAAAAATAAATAAGATTTTCTTCCGTAAATTTTAAATTGACACTTGACATCACAACTGCATTTTTATAAAAATTAATTTTGCATTAAAAGAGTCCTACAATTCACTAAAATAAAATTAGTGAGGATTTTAAAACTATAAATTAAGCCTCATGAAAACCCGACAAATATGATTTGTCCATTTTGGCATAACTTTCCATCTACACTAAAACGTTGCTTTAATATTAAGGACGATAATGTCTAATTCAATGCGCGATTAAGAAACAAAGCGGATCTTTCCACAGCGTTTGAAGTGATAACATCATTCTGTCTCGAGAAGAAATGTGAAGAGAAACAGATTTGACATCAATGCCAAGCCACAGGTCAAATGCACACTCAAATTGCCTCGTGGGCACAACCACGAAACCAGCAGTAACCTTCATAGGCAGCAACACCGAATTCAACCTAAGATCTGGCACGCCACTCCGTCCCAACGGTCGACCTTGATTCAATGGGTAAAAAAAAGAAACAGAAGCATGACCTGAAGGAAATGTGCCCAACACTCGTTAGCGTGTAGCCATGATACGCGCACCTCTCAAATGACACGTCATGTTGAATGGGAACATAAATTAAAACTGCCCGTCTGGCCTCTGATGTGTAGAGGCTTTAGCTGCCACAGTGCACCTTGAGCTACGTCACCTCTACGAGGGGTGCCCGCTTGAACATCATCCGTAACTCCATTCTTCAGGCCAGATTTTTCTACCAATCACCTGTACATGAAACGTTTGATTTAGGTTTTCTGGCGTATATTCATTTTTAGGGTACATTTTTGATCAAATGGGATGTAGTTATTCCCGTTATTCAATTTTGAAACGCATGATATCCCACTTGTACAATCTACCAAGATGCACATTTTGTCTCACTTCAATACTGGACTAAACAAACAGTGAAATTTAGGGGGACTTGTTAACCCCAATCAGCACGAAAAGGTCAAATCTATCGATGAAATATCCAGCGTGCTACCGAAAGTCACCGAGTTCAAATTGAAACACGTCTCACGACGATTTCCTTGAGAGCATCGTCCTAACGTAAGGCACACACCCAACACCGAGCCCACAGCCATCTCTTCCACAACAATTATCGCCTTCATTTCCCTTATAAACAACAGAGTTTCGTTAACGCTAAGAAAAACGGTTTACGAGACTTAATCATCCTATGAGTAAAACTTTCTTTACTGAACAAACGCGGGATACCGAGGTTCCGCATTACCTCGCGAATCAGCATTGTCACGACTAATTTAATTAAAGGCTTCATATAATTTAGGCAGTAGTATCTAAAATAGAATTCTTACGTAACGTAATCTACCATTAGTTCTCGAGAACTACTAGCTAATAGCTCTTGCTTATAAATAGAGTAAAGTACGTAACGACATTCTGATAAAAACACGAATCATTCAAGCAGACGAAATGAAAACAAAGATTCAAAATTTCGTCGAGATTCAATGACCTGGGGCGACACAAACATGGTATAAGAACAGAAATGATGACATGGAAAACACTTAAATTGCAAATACTCTGATTACCCTTTTGAGCACTTCGATAATGCCAGCTCCAACAAAACACAGACAGAGAGGAAGCGACACGACTGCAAACTCCACTGCACCAATTACTTTGAATGTTACACAAAAACAATCCGTACGTAATTCAGACAGAAGGAACTAGGTTCTTTTAGGAAACTGTATCAGATAGGATAGAAGGTGCAGTTACGTGTTGAAAGAGGGAAAAGGAATGTTGATAAATAGACCAAATGCAGGCGAGTAAGGAACCCTTCGCTGCCCCTTTAGGAGCAAAGAATTTCAGCTCGCGGTAACGAGTAGAAATTTTCCTCCAAAGGAGGAATTGAATCGACCTGCGTAGCTTGCTGTGCCTCCAGGCCTACCACACCATGAAAGCTGCCACAACATCCACTTCAAGAGACCAGGATTGTTCCTGGTCATCGACTTCCTGGTCCAGGACAGACCAGGATAGGTCTGTCTCGTAGAAGGAGTTAAATGGACTGCTGGAAGTACTGAAAATGTTTAAAGAATTAAAACAATTGTCGAGTAGAGGAGATCTACTTGAAATTTTCTCGAGTAAGAAAGAATTGAAATGAAATACCGTACATGCAAACTCCATAGCGGGACGTAGAGGAGTGTTCGCCCAAATGAACGTCATGCGACGCTATCACTGAAGCTCTGGTAACGATATTACTCATAGAAAAGTGAATGTAAATGGTAATCCTTCAAATTTTCAAGGCTGATCAAATACTAGACCTCGGAATTTTCAATAAGAAACGTCGCGAAGGAAGAGGCACTGAAGCAAAGGAATCCAGCGAGAAAAATTCTCTTTCGTTCTTCATTTGACATGTTTTGCTACTGAAATCGTTTCACTATTGAAATATTTCGATGCTTCACCTTTTGAAATTGATAAATTAACCCACCCATAATATATATGGCTTAAAATTCGTTGCATCGCCTGCTGTATCTGCTGACCGTCTAACCTCTGAATGACAACAAACCTGAAGAGTTAAAAAGATCGAATTTCACTGGCACCATCACAAAAAGAAAAAACAATTGAAGTCACTCTGTAAAACCTCAAATGTTCACATAAGAACAAATCAGTCAGACCGACGCACAGAAAAAGAGATCACACTCAAAGTAGCTGTGAAGAAGAACGGGCCAGACGTGTAAAAGAACGGGCCAGACGTGTAAAAGAATGGACCAGACGAGTAAAATAACGGGCCAGACGTGTACCAACGATGGTAAAGACGGTAACGAAGCGGCACTAGTAACGTACAGCGGTACGTTAAAATTCGTCGTGTCTGTTGAGGGCCTCGCCAAAATCGGTGACCTGAGACCCGACGAAGACGTCATACTTGTCGAGAATTTCGTCTTTGGTCAGCTGCCCATCACCGTCGCCGTCCGCCTCGCCGATCAGGTGCCTCGACTCTGCGTTGGCGTGGTCGTAGTCAGGAGGGATGATCCAGTCCTTCACCTGCGGGGGGGAAGTCATTTCAGGTGAGGGGGAAGTCGTTTCAGGTGAGGGGGCCCTGTGCCTGTCACCTAGTATGAATTTCAGCCCTCTCTCTCTCTCCCTCTCTTTCTCTCCAGGGGCTGCTTGAAAATATGACAGGTAGTTTAGGAGTCTTCATACCAGAGGCAGACACCAACATTTCTACCATTTCTGAAGTACCACCAGTAATTAGTACAGAGGAAAGAAATCAATTCTAGGTCCTAGGCAAAACAGGCTTTCTTGTTCCCTATTTCTTCTCATAATTCAATTTCTTTATAGTTCGGAATGGACTAACTCACAAATATCACACATGACGATCGAATCATTCGTTTACTTTATTCGGGATGTATCCGAATTGACAGAAAATTCGAAAATTTTTCTCGCTGAAAGAATGACTGTGATATTGGAGAGATGCAATGACAATTAAAATGTCTCAGAACTTTGAAAGTCTAAATCTCATTGCACACCTTGCGTGCGTATGCAATAAGGCAGCATTTAACTTTGTACGGTAAGCTAGCAGCGGTCATATGAAACAAGACCATACGATCGTTCGGACAATGAAGGGCGAAAGCTTTGTATCGCATTGTCCTGGTTATGAAAGTGATTAAAAATGCCATGAAAAACATCTCGTTTCTACAAACTTTTAGCAAAATCCAGTGCTTTCGAGCATATACGTTACTCATTGCCTGGGCACAAGCCCGAACATCAAGAACCTCAGCGACCGCAGCTACAGACAACAGCGAAGTCTCACCTCCTCTTTATCCATGACGCCATCCTTGTTCTTGTCCCTGTAGAGCGAGAACTGTTCTCTCTCGCTGTTCACCCACCCAGGCTCAGTCTCGTCCTCAGCGCCTTTGTACATGTCACCTGGCACCAAAAACTACAATGAACAACGTGCAAGAAAATTTCACTTTCGTTTTGTTCCTCGGTTTAAGAAGCCTGTCATTTTACATTATATTGTGACTAGACAAAATGAAAAGAGAATTCATTTTCACGTTAGGACTTTGCTGTTCTATGCGGGGAGTGAATGGTCAAATTTGCCTTTCTTCAATGAAATAACCCCAGCAATAAATGTAATAACACAAAATATGTGTCATATTCAACATAGGTACCTAATACAAAAGCCAAGTTTCAGAAGAATAATTGACTGTTTCTACTGTCCTTCACTAACAGGAGTTGGTAAATTACACTTAATCATCAGTAATTAAACCCTGAGTAAGGGGGCACTGTGTAACGACGGTACAGAATGAATTTCTGCCTCCAGTGAGACAAAGTATGATAAAATCGGTACATTGGGGTCCATTTTATCAGCACTTTTAGCACTTCTAAGTGAGGTATACATATTTTTGAGACACTCTGTACAATAAATATAAATTTGATGTAACATATAGACTACTACTATAAAATAAATATAATTGAATAATACTTAAATAAAAATTTACGTAAATACGCTGAAAAAACCTTCGTCCTGAACATTACTGTTCGAACACCCTCCCAGCTGTTTAAGTCTTAATTCAAAAATCCGTAGATGATAAGTAACACATATCATTCACGCAACATTGAGTCACAATCGGCCACACGATTTACTATTAACCCTGGAACGGTGACCCCAAATCTAAGGTTGGGTAAAGGAGAGACTCTTAGTCTTAAATCCATTGGAAAAAATGGAAGGCAAACTACGGGGTATGAGAAACCCGAGGTTACCATTCAAGGGTTAAATTCTACTATCAATACTGTCTCCTCACTCACTGTTCCGGACATAAGATTTCCCACGGTCTCGCTTTCACACCCTAAGTCAAAGTCAAAAAACTTACTCGGACTCACAAGCAGCAATATTTAAAAATATTCTTAGAAATTGTCTGTAGCAATCCATGCCTGAAATTTATAGTGAACCAAGACCACCAATCTCTTACAATAAGTCCTCTTACGTCCTCCATGTGCAAGAAAACGGTCAGTGCATTTCATTTTTTAATGAGACGCTTGTGATGATGCACCGTTTGAGAGCCTCCTTACCGATGTACTCCTCCATGGAGACCTTGCCGTCCTTGTCCTTGTCGATATCCTCCATGGTCTCGATGATGACGATGTCCTTCATGTGCTGGGACTCCTCAGGGTGCAGGAAATCAGTGAACTCCCCGAAGCTCAGGTCGCCGTCACCGTCGGTGTCGGCCAGCTTCCAACGCCGCTCGTCTCGAGTCAGCATCTGCAGGTACGTCTCCCCTTCGTCGTCCGTCTTGAGGTCGTCCTCCGTCATGCCTGCATCACAAGTACAATTAGATCATTACCTAGTTAGGTCATTAAATCATTACCTAGTTAGGTCATTACATCATTACCTAGTTAGGTCATTCAATCATTACCTAGTTAGGTCATTAAATCATTCCCTATTTAGGTCATTAAATCATTCCCTATTTAGGTCATTAAATCATTACCTAGTTAGGTCATTAAATCATTACCTAGTTAGGTCATTAAATCATTACGTATTTAGCTCATTAAATCATTAATCTATTTAGGTTATTAAATCATTACCTATTTAGGTCATTAAGTCATTACCTATTTAGGTCACTAAATCATTACTTATTTAGGTCATTAAATCATTAATCTATTTAGGTTATTAAATAATTACCTATTTAGGTTAAACCATTTGCCCACCTGAAATGAGATCGGAAGAAAACAAAAAAAAGGAACAATTAGCATGGAGTACAGAAAACAGGGAATCTATGCACTTCCCACACAGTATTTCCTGCGCATAGAAACAGCAAGTTAAAAAGAAAAAAAGAAATCGCAAAAGTAAGAAAGTTGATAAAAGCTAAGTGGCATGAAAGACTAGCTCCAAAGTCCTATGTATAGCTGAGGTAACCAAACAGTGCCCTCCAGGAGACGCCAGTCCCCATAGCTTACGATAGATAAACCTAACTACCCTAACCCTACTGCCCAGCATGCGCCCCCTGAGTGGAATCCACCAGTTAAGACTTACTCTGTTAGCTCTTTTTTTCAACGAACAAGCTTAAAGCTACAAAAATTAAGCGATTAAATTCATGAACGCACAGCTGTGTGTCTCGTGGTGCGACTCCAACACGTTGATGAAGCTTTAGTAACATGAAGAGGCACACCTAAGTATCTCAGCACCAGCGCTGTACATCGTTCACCTACTACTAAAACTCTCATGTCCTTGATAGTTGGTAACCGTGCACACGAGCTCCCACGTACATGCTTACCAGAGGTCGGAGTATACCTTCAGAAATAAGAGAGAGAAAGCTGCATTTCAAGCAGAGAATCGTATCCTAGATTCGATATCCTCGTTCGAATACGGTATCAAATGCTTTTGAAAGTTAGCAACTTCTCTCTTTTCTTAGTAGAAAATTGGGAGGTGAACAAGACCAACAGTATCGCGGATACGACATGCCATAACAGAACTTCCGCGGTGAGTGGGCCTGCAATCTAGGAAAGCCCTCGCGCCACTGGGATCTGAAAACCTTTCCTACCCATACGAATGTTGATACAAACGGTACCCTAAATATAAAACTGAAAATTTCCATAATTCAAAACATGTGAGCAGGTCACGAGCTGTGTAGTAGTAGTATCACCTACACTCAAGACAAGGAAGCAGATTTTGGCCATCTCCAAGGACGAGCCCGTTCCATTCTTAGTTCTTTGACCTACGTTTTAGTGGCAGTAATTTAGTGATGCTCGCTAGAGAAATACCTTTGAGTACTGAAGGGCTTTGTACAGGCTCAATTGAGTCAAATAAAATACATGGTGTGCCGATTCCACATTAAAAAGGGGGGTTTTCCGAGAAATCTTCAGCTATTCCATATTTGTAGCAAGTTTTCGAGTAGTTAAACACCACTTGAATTTTTCAAGTGTGAGACTCACTGAGATGTTAAAGTTTATATCCACACACCTATTAGAGTTGACAGTTTTTTAAGCCCTTACCGAAGTGTCCCGAGGTATCTCGTGGCCGTGTTAGTTGCATTCACACGGTCACTGTCTATCACACAGCCCGTGTGAATGCACCGCCAGCCTTCTCGAGGTAATTCATTAAGGGGTATATATTTTAGATAGGCTAGGCAGACAAAAACGATTTGCATAGTAAGGGCAGGGGAACCAGTTGCACCATGAACCCCTTGCACCTGGAATTTACTTCAGCGATCTCTGCCGATTTTTAAGGAAACGACTCGATAATTCATAGCCCCGCCACTAGGGCGCACATCTCAGAACGTCCAATTCCTCCTCACCATCCATGAAGCCATAGACAAGCGCCTTGTACTCATCCCAGTTGAGGTTAGGCTTCCCCTTGGGGTTGTGGGCGCTCCATTGTCTCCTGGCGTCGTCAGTGATGTAGCGCTTCTGGGTGTACTCAATCCACTGCTTCAGCTCCAGCTGGTTCACGAGGCCGTCGTTGTTGCTGTCGATCTTGTCTACGATCAGGCTGAAACAGGGCATGAATTTTGAGGCACGCAGTGGAGGGGGGTTTCGTGAAGGTAAGAGTACAATTATTAGAGAAGTTTAAAGCTCCCTATCCACATGAAATGTTTTCTAGGAAGCAAAGAGAAGGGACCGTTACTTTCATCAGAGGAAACGGGGAATATATGCAATGCTCGTTGACAAACCATTTCTTTAAATATTTATTGAGAAACAGATGTTTAACCCTTTAGTTGCCAAACTTTTTTCGCAATGAGGCTACATTTAGCTTGACAAAAATACTATTTGCAGCCTTATGCATGTCTGCAGTGAGGCTGCGTTTAGCTTTTTAGAAATAACCAGCAGCATCCTCCTGAAACGGGAGTCCTGTCCTTCCGGTTGTCAGAATAAATTAAAGGGTTAAGGATTGACTGAATGATGAGTACACTTAAGGCTCTTCATACCGTCAGTCAAGGTCTGGAGACCGTCGGAAGACACCCAAATATGGGCATCGAATGCTAACTTTGCCCTCAATTCTCGAGTCAAGTCGGACTTCAAGGGACGAAGTTAGCATTCAATGGAAATATTTGGGTGTCTTCCGACACTGTTTTTAACACTTAGATTAATAATGTAAAACTAACGTGGCCCCTCAAGCCAACATGGGTTGAGCAAATGAACGAAAACCACATGCATGACGTCTGCTAAGGGGAAGCCATTGGAGGCCTTAGAAGACAAATACATATATACAGTACCGACTAATTAATATTTTTACAGCTACATAATGCGGTGCAATATTTCCTTCCTTGAAAATTAATGCAAAATTGTTCCCAGACTTTTCCTTCATCATGCCATCAACATCAGCAAAAAATTGACAAGTCACAAATGGTGACGGTTTCTTTCAAAAATGTTTCTCTCAAATGGTGTTATATTGAACACAATTCAGTTTACCTTTACAAGACAAATGCAAATCCCTTCTAAAAAGCAGAACAAAACTGTAACACTAGATGGAAACAGTAAAGACCAGAAGCATCTCACATGAGGGCACGAACTTACCTAAGCCTGCGCTTGCTCTCCTCAGGAGGAAGCTGATCGTACACATCGGCTTCATCTTCACCAAGGAAAGCCTCGTGGTCGTAGTCAGGATTGTGGGCATCATTCATGTAGTGGTCCTCATCACTGAGCTCCTGGGGGTGGGAAGGTGAATCCAAAGTTAGAACTTTTAATTCAATGATCGAACTCACACTGAACTTCTCGCACATCTGTTGCACATGCAAGTTTTTACTTTACATGGAATGTTTGTCTAGATTTCATCAAAATAAGATCCCAGTTTTTGCAGGATGATTGACTTAAATAATGTAAGCAATAGGTTCAGCATGAAATCATATTAATTAGTGCACCCATTTGAACAAAGATAAATTGATCAGCACTGAAAAACTTCAATTTTTAAATGTACATTCATATAATGCTCATTAAGCATGTAAAATCGAAGACCAAAGCTTCATATATAAAATGACAACAAAAATAACTGACTGCAGGTTGCAGAATCAGTTTCAGTTTCGAGATGAAGTAAACATTGAACATAATAAATGACCACAGTTGCAACCACTGTAAGAAAAACAATCTAGTTATATACTGGATAAACACGTGAACAAAGACCCACTGAGATGCATGAAAGATGCATGGCAACATTACAAGGCCCAGTCCAAAAGCTCTCGAATAGCTCCTAAAATTTCCCGGTGTGGAATATTCTACAAGTTCATGCATGGGGTTTGGTGTTACCAGTGGAAACAAACCTACATTACAAAAGTATAGGCATAGATAATAATAGATCTTGGGTACAAAATAATTTACTTGCATTGAAAAATAAACTTTTCGACTGCGTTTCACATACTAGAAACATTTAACATGTAGGAGAAATTTGTGAGCACTACGGCCAAACCACCTAAATTTTAAAATTTTACAACATAGAATTCTTGATTTCTTGCTGCTTATAAAGCAACAAATCATGAATGTCATAAGTAATTTTTTTCCATATTTAGAAGCAAGTACACTGATGGTCAGGAACCCTAAGTTTGTGACAGAAAAAAGTTAATCCATATTGGAAAAAAATGTGTACCCATAGGAAACTCAAGTGTAGAAAAATGTACATAGTAATAAACTGTTATTGAACATAAATATTTGATGCAAAAGTAAAATCGAGCGCAAAACAGGAATATTCTAGAAATAAATTGTACCAGAGAAGAAAATTAGTATTAAGGTCAGGAAAGTAGAATGTTTGACAGGCATAGTGAAGAACAAAGTTTGAATGAAAGAGAGATAAATAATAAAATGCAGAGATAGTAACTGGTAGTTATTTGCTGGTAGAAGTAACTGGTTGAAACTATCAATTTTTGTATCTAAAGTACTTTGCTACTGCGGGAGAGGTTGGCAAACAAAAATTCTTGTCAGAATAAGTTTAAGGATTGCTATGGATTGTAGATGAGGTATACGAGAGAGATACCAAAAAGGAAATTTGGATTTATGATACTGTAATTAAATCATCCCAGTGGTTACACAATGCACATATTTAGATTTCTTTCCTATTTTCATAGTTCTTGATTGATAATTCTGCAATTAATCCTTCAGAGGTGGCAAACACAGCTAAGTATTTAGGCTTTTTTTAACTCAAAAGCTAGCTCAAAAACATTCCAGGAGACTAACATGCTGCTAATGGCTCATTCTTGTCAAAAAATACCTATACCTACATATATTATTAAAGACCAGGGACAACTCTTCATTTACAATTCTTCTGTTCATTTTCTTAATTTTTCTCTTCAGGGCTTGCAGAGTAGAGTCGAGACAAAAAAGATTTCCCCACAGGCATTTGCAATTTTATTTCCAACATTTCAAATGTCAAATGCATTCATTATCAGAAATAAATTATTCTAACATTTTTTTTAAACTATCTGATGTGTTTATTTTGATACATTATTTTCTGTGTATACCAATATAAAACCTACATATATACATGCAGAATTAATAACTTATTACTCTCAACATAAAATATCCATATTATTACAGTACTTCATAACTGACGCATTTATGATGACTACCATATCCTGTATCTTCCTTGATGGCAATCAAAATGCTGACCTTGAGATTACTGCTTTTTCTCTTGATGCTCACAGTTTCCTTTTTTTTGTCATGCCATGTTCACCCAATTGGTGAGCTTAAGGGAAACTTGTACCTTGGATCTACCAACCTCAGACCTAGTTGTTGAATTTAGCTCTTTCTGCAGGTTTTAAAGAAACTAGGACTGGTTGTATAAACTCAAATTTACCACTAATGAAAGATTTCTCAAATTTCAGTAAAGAAGTGAAGATGTACCAGGAAATCATTACTGGTATTTTAGGAATCTGTAACAAAAGGCACACCCCAGAACTACCAGTAATACGTACTATTTTCACTTTCTTGTAGCTCTCGAAAAATCTAAAAAGACCTAAATTTTCCTCTAGACCCAATATTCTCTAGGGTCCAGGACAGAACAGATTCTTTTACACACGATGGAAGAACTCACATTGTGCAAGACCCGAGACTTCTTGCCTTCATCATCCGCAGGCTTGGTGGCGGCTGCTGCTACAAGCAGCAGCAGTAAGCAGGCTGAGTGCATAACTGTCATCTGCAAAATGGGGAAGCATAAACAATGGAGACAATTAAAATTGCTAGCAGTGAACATTGCAACATTTAAAAATTGCAAAACAGACCAAGAAGTGTGAAGGAAAATTACAACACTGCAACAAAGATTAAATAATGCAACAGAAGGGAAATATTTACTTTACTGCGGGCAACAGCAAAAAGCATCCTTCTCACTGTACGGCCTTCATTTTGATGTCCTTGGTTAACAATTATTTTTCTGAAGGGCAGAAATCTATTTTTGAAAAGTTTTGATGTACAGAGAACCTTTCTTGAAAGATATTCAAACTCTTTCTGCACAAATAATTTGAAATTTCACAAAGCCTACAGAATTTTTGATCAAATTTCACACTTTATCTTATTGCATTATGTCAAATAAACAAAACAAACCTTTCCTAACATAACTTAACCTTAAATTGACCCTAACATTACTGGGAGGAAGCAGAACAGTGAGAAACAGGTTGACCAATATGAAGTAATCTTTCATCATTTTATCTTATAAACCTGTAGAAAATAAATTTCCACCGCTGGAGAAAAAAATCTCATTTAATGACACTAAAATGAAAGCTGTACTATGAATAGTACGCTATATGCAGCTGGCTGCAGTGAAGTAAATATTTATTCAACAGAAAGGTACCACACTGTAACAAATGTCACATAAAGCAACAGAAAAAGTTTATTTAATATTAGAGTACCTATCACAGAAATGCAGTGCGTGTAGCTTTTCCAGTCTACTTCAACCTGTTTAATAAAAATATGAGCCTTAACCCCAGTAAAAATAACATACTTAGGAATACTGATGATTTAGTAGCAACATTCATCTTCTGAAATTGCACTACTGAATTTATATTTAAACCAACTTATCCTAACCTAGCTTAATTTGACTTAATCTAGCTCAACCTAAATAACCTAATTAATCTGTGTTAATTATCATTTAACAACATAAAAACTGCCAAGACAAAGGTTAAAATGTTTCCAAAATATCTGCATTGGGATACTATTATAAAATTAATCATAGAGATTACAATGCTAGAACAAAAATCAGGTAATGCAATAAAAAATAACAGTTTAAATTAATTTCTAATGTTTTGAAGCTCTTTATGCATACATAATCTGGTCCAAAGAACAAAGAGCTAGAACTGTTAGTACAGATAGATAGAAAATGGAGAATCCATGGGCAAGAAGTGTTTCTATACAGGATCCCTTGTACATAGAAAGAGTAAGTTAAGAATGAAGAGAAAAAAAGTAGAGAAGAAATAGCAAAAACTGATGTGAAAATTGGAAGATAAAAAATGGACAGTAGAGATAGAAAATTCTAAGGGCCTAAACCTACAACTGAGGCAATCAAACAGTGTCCTCTGCAGATGCCAGTCCTATAGCATACAACAGACAGACCTAACTATTAACTCTGTACAATGCTTGCTGAGAGAACTAACACCAAAAATTTTAAGCCATTTCACAGATCAAAAATTAAGAAGTAGTGCTATGTAGGTCACTTATGTCAATTTAAAGAAGTTTCCAATTACCAAGCAGTATTTTTTGAAGTTCAGAGATTTTATTACTTCCATATGCTAATAAGCTGAACTGTACTTTTCAATGCTTTTTCAAGTTTTAGAGTTATAACATTTGGGTTTTCTCTGCATTCAATCTAACATATAATGTTTCAAATTTTCCTCAATCTTATTCTTTTTTAACTCAATCTAGACTCTCATTCTCTCATCTAATTTCGAATCATTTCTGCTCTTCATCCACTATTCCAATACAAGACCGAATTTTTTTCTTCTTGAACTACTCAAACATAAGCTCAAATATTCTTCTTCTCAAACGAAGATTCAGCATCAACTAGCCGGAATCCACAGGTGTAATCTGATCATTTGTTGACAGTGGGAGTAACGGGACATCGTGATGCCATATTACTAACTCTTTCTCGCTAGGTACAATGAAAAATCTCGTTCCTACACGTTCGTCAATAATGACTCTTCCTCAGACAAGCTTTTGCTTTTCCAAGCCTCAGAGTGAATAGTCTGAAATTTCTTCTCATCAAATACTCGTTTCGAGTTTTTCTATTGTTAGAAGATTTATTATGAATATCTTTCCCAAACGTCTAAACGATTCAAAACTGAGTAACATACAAATACTGAAGTATATAATTCTATTACTTACAAACACCAAAATGCGAAAATCAGACTACTAATTTAAAATATCATGTACGATAAATTTTCAGCAATTTTATAAGAATAAATAAATGCACAAAAAACATAAAAACATGCAACACTACTGAAACACCTGACATTTTCTAGTTCTAATTACTTAGTTACACAAACTAATGGAGCCCTGCTTCAAAATTCAGCAATTAACAAGAATTAAGGAACCCACCCGTTCGATTTGAACACTTGAGTACGTGAAGAAACACGTTATTCTCTGAAAAATAGTCCCTATCTACTTCCAACATTTCATGGAATGTTCAAATGTTCATTTCGTCTATTTCTGTTTCTACCGCATCTGCGTATCATTCGTTCTTGATATCAATTTTTTGCATAATATTTCAAACACAAATTTGCTTTTGTAGAACAGATGATACAGAGGATTGGAAAACTAGCATACACAGCCCAACAAAAAGTACGGAATTTACAATACTTTATGCTTTAAATGAATGAATTTTTTCAATGAATGAATGACCTCATCGTATCCTTTCAGTTAAATTATTCATAAACTATGTAAACTAAAATACTGTAATGTTGTGGTCTACCGATAAGCTTTAAGGTCAACTATTTACTAACAAACTATGCTAGTAAAATGAGTGTCATATCGCATATTATTAAATGAGAGATTTAGCTTTATTTAGATTACATTCATTTACGACACGACATTCAGTATCCTATTTATGACACTGCCGCATATCAGCGCTGCTCGCAGTAATCTAGGTTACGATAGGCCATCTTCGCACGGTAATTATTATATATTGAGAAGTATACACAAAGATCACACGATGTTTTGGATTAATACTCTACTTTTCGTGCTTAGTAGCTCATTGAGAATCACGGTTCGAAATTTCAATACGACTTCCACTCGTAATTTTACGATTGTAGTAATCTTACAGATCCCAATGAGACAATTCATCGAGACTTCCACATTTTAATTTTAAGATCGTAACCTTACTAATTGAAAACCCGATTGCTATATACCAATAAACGATTTTTCTTTCTTTCTTTCTTTCTTTGCGTAGGGTGTGGGGAGGGGGGGAGGAAAGGTCGCCCTGCAAAGTGTGAAACATATTACGCCGCACCCAAAAGGCTCAAGTTGTACTGAACAATGTAAAAAATTATTGATATTTCAATTGATATAAGCTAAGCACCTTCACTTCATCCTTATTCAAATTTCAAATAACCAATTGTATTCTTCAGATTTTGTGGTGGCCCATGAACGGTATTTTGTGTCTTAATACGTAGAACGACACGTAGTAATAATTCCTTTTGAGTTACGCGACAGGTCTATTTCTCAAGCATATTGAGAGACGTATTAAGAAACCCAGGGTGTTCATAAATTCTCTTTACAGTTTTGAATTTAATTGCATACGCAATTGATAAAATTCACTTTACATTGTACACAGAGATTGATCAAATTTTAATTATGAATGTATCTTATCAACTGTCTTTATAAATAAATTGCAAACGGTGCAGAGACTTCATGAACACCCTGTATATCAGACGTAGATATTAAGTATCTTCACATGCATATGAAGGTAGGTCAACACGGTACATCTGATCTAATGACATGGAGACGTTTCAATATCATGTTCAGGTAGATTTTCTTGCATACAGAATTAGATGATATATCGTGGCGATACTAAAACACTGTCGAATAAATGCAATAAGAAATGATTGATAAAAAGCACTTACTGTAAATAGTAGGCAAAATTTATATACTTCAAAATTCTATGCCTCGGTTAAAAAACTTCAGCGGCTCCATATCATCCTTCGAAACAAATAAGTTGGAGAACGAAGAAAATGTGAGCAAGTTTTACAGATAATTGAACGGAATAGCATACACTTTTGCCAGATGCAAGTTTCAACACGTCGAACCATTCAGATTAGAAATTTGACCAAGAAAAAATGAATAGATATTTTTTAAATGGAAAGATCACTTTTTTCACACGACAGCATTAATTAGAGCGACGTACAACTGTTTACACATTTGGCTAGGTCCCATATACTCACAAGAACGCCACTTCTCGTTCTACCTTATAATAATTTTTTAAAATTCTGGTACAACAACCACAACCTTCAATTTTTCAATACGTTGAGAAGCCTTTTTTCGGCCTGATGTTGGTCAGTATAAATGAGTACGGGTCGAACCAAGAACATTTCTAGAGGGAAATCCTGTAAAGTGACAACATCGCTCACAGCTTGCGGTTCACTTAACGACCGGCACCGAAATTGGAATTCAGGGAAACAATAAGAAACTTGCGAATTACTCTGCCTTGTATCATTCATACATGACGGTAAAGGTCCTAACATATATGGAAAACTGTAACGCCTCGAGACATCCTTCTTATAAGTCATAAATGTATTCGAATTATAATACAGGAGTTAAAAAAAATCACAGATCAATTAAAGAATCTAAAATTAGAAACTCACCTTTGTAATGATGACCTGATGCTTCTTACGAAGCAACTCTGCAGAGTTTTCGGTGCGGCAGAGGGACAGGGTGCTTTCCTAGCAATAATCAGCACGTCCACTCGTCTCGACAACCAAACCTCTATTGAGGCTTCGTGAATGTGGGAGTCCAACTACCCTCTACGTGGCACTTAGCCACGCCCACGCATTGTATGCCACCGCTAAGAATGCTCACGGATTCTCAATTCATTCGTCATTTTATGCTTCGGATCGTTTTCGAATAAATATGCAGCTCGCACGACTCAGCTGTTCGGAAGTCGTGCAGTTCTGCGGTACGGGTGGAAGTAACATGAACAAATTCTCAAGGTTGTAGGGGTAAGAGGGCTGTTGACTACCTCCTTCCACGTCACGGTTCGCGTTCAAGCGACGTCGTGAGTTTATTCATTTACTAAAATGTATATTTTAAACTTTAGAGATCGATTATTTCATTGAATTTTAGTTCATAAAAACTTTTTAAGTGCATGAGGTGTATCTTCTCGCTCTCGTTGCAATGGATTAGTTTGAAAGATACCAAAATGTCTTGCGGTCTCTAGCAAGCTTATCTAGATGGTTCTGCAGCAGCCATCCCAGAGCGTTGAGGGAGAATGAGGTCTACGAACAAAGCTAACGGGTCATGAATGTCAGCGAGTGCTCACGAATATACTTATTGGGGCACTGTACCGAATATCATAAGACTTTACTAATGGAATCCCAAAATCAAGCCCGTATGGACTCTCTTTATTCGGTATCAATTTATGAAAATCTTCACTCTCAAAATATCCAATACATCATATTAGTTTAATTAATGTTACAGATTCTTCAATATTTAGCTTTCTTAACGTTCCTGACTGGCTGATTATCGCTAACATTAATAACCACTCGACACAGTCTTTTATTTTAAAACAGTATACCACGATTGAATGGCATTCACAGATGTATTAGCATGTTCACCACTTGTCAAGAATATATGTAGTTTGATAAGCTGTTAAGATTGACCAGTAACCTTTAACGTACGAGAGTTGAAAAAGTTCAAGTTTGACCTCAAGAGGCGTTCTTGAGGTCTCCCCAAGGGCGGTCCAGAAGGTAGGTGCTCTTCTACGTCACGACGTCCATTTCTCTTTTATCAAGACCTATATATAGCTTGTTGGGTCACTTTTAAAGTCCCGTTTGAACCTCTAGTGATACTTCTTTATTTCCCAACAAATATTCAAAGCCAAAGAAAATAATTCATTCACTTAGTAGTCACAATAAACCGTTATGTTCCGATTGGAAAAACAGTTATTTAATAGCTGAGGGAAGAGTTTTAAATTCCTGACGTATGTTATAGCTGGAGAGTATGCACAGCGTCCAACAGGTAAGAAGAACTGAGCTTTAATAGTATATAGAAATGTGTCACCACAGTTTAATCGCTCGTCATGTGTACCTAAAGAACAAAGACGAATGGATCAAAATAACCCATATCAAAATTTCAAACATCCCTCAGCAGTTTCAATAAAGTTGATTCTTAATGGGTAAGAATATTTTATTCCCATTCTCATTCATTTACTCTGCAAGGGACCCTCAGTTATTTGAATAGGTAACATTTTTTATTCCAATTTAGACATATTTGGCAGGAGGTGCAGAGCTATAGTCGAAAATAATTTCGTTAATCCGTTCATCAAAGATGAACTTCGATTTCTGTTAATCCTTCAATTCTTTAAAACGTAGCGGAAGTTACCATAATCCATTAAAATCCATTTTTATAACAGAAATTTGATTTATTTGTTCATAAAAAGTTAATTTAGTTTTATATGAAACTGAACTTACTAAACATGGGAACAGAAGAGTAAACCTCTGCATGGGACCTCATATACACATGCATGTACGTATAATCAGCCTGTAGACGCAGTAGAAATATACCATTTTTACATATTTTCAGTGCAGTACGCAACAATAACAAGTTAACTAGGTAATCAGCCCTCGGAGGGCCCGACCACCTGTTCACAGAGAGGAACCTGTCCAAGAATTTGATTCAGCAGATTTCTACGTAGCAATGAATCATAAAATATTACCTCATTTATATCCATGTTTACGCATTTAACACACGCTTGTTTCCAGAACCGAATTCAAGCTTCTAATTTAAGTGACTTGAAATTGCACCTGAAACTGCAGCGTGTCATTTGTGGTAGAAGCGATTAAAAAAGCTAGAAATTGGAAAACATGTATAGGTACTACATGATATACTAAATATTTTCTTAAAATCTAAGCCCAAGTTCCTAAATTTAATATAGAATGAAATGAGAACACAATTCTCACCTCACATTTTGAGTCGACAATGGATATTCTGCTGGACTTTACTGCCTATTTAAAAACTTTTGTATACTTTTAAAGCTGCGGTTAATTATTTTACATACATTATCAACACTGTACATTTATTTCTAATAAAATAAATTATTCCCATTCATCATTAGTCTGAGCGCATTGAGGTAGTGAAATATGCTTAACCTCTGAGCAAGTCAGAAAAAAATCAGGATTGACTATCAACAGCAGAAAGAAAGATTTTTTATTCCGATCTCATTCACATACAAAGCATGGTACATCGGGTTTTCAATCAGTAAAATTACAGCCTTAAAGTTAAAATGTGAAAGTCAAGTGACACTTCTGACTTGGATCTGTGACCACAACCTTAAAATTACGGGTGGAAGTCACGTTGAAAATTTGAATTGTGATACATAACCTTATGCTCAGCACGAAAAGTGAAATATTAACTCGAAAACACTTGTGCACTTTAATGAAAATGTTACTCTCCGACTCTGCAAACCCACTGAAGGGAATTCTACTTAATAAAAACCCCCAGTATTTTCCAGTGATATCATGACCAGAATTTCATTCATCGAAGATTCTGATCTGGAGAAATGATTTGCAAACATGAATGTAAGAGAGCATGCAAACCGCGTATTCCAATTTGGTAGGGTGCCCGTCAAACAATTTAATTACGTTTTCTTCGTTAGAAGTATGATAAAAAACTTGAAAACACTAATTCGAAAGAGCACTGCAGAAAACATCGCACTAAACATGTTTAAAAAACATAAAATAAAGGCAGGTAAAACACTAGTTTCAACTTTAAAAGTTTTCTTTCTCTAGAGCTTTCAAGTTACACATCGCTCATTTTCAGTAGACTGTAAAAGAGGAACAAATTGTACATAAGTAATCGTATGACTACATTAGACTAGAATGGTACGCGATTACACAAGTTACATCAGAACACCGCCTAACCTAAAATGTTTAATGGCACGGAGGCACTTACGGCAGTTTTACTTTCAGACGAAGATCCATAAAAAAGAACCTTATCAATTCCAACACTTTTACCGTTGGGTTTTCAATGCCTTGCAACTACTGGTGTGGTGAGGGATGTGAGGAATGTTTAAGCTTCCTTTTCTTAGGGAAGCACTTCGTGTTACGTGAAAATCAGTGTCAGAGCCGGGAGTCGAACCTTATCTTTCCCGCTGCGTAGCTATCACGCAAACCAGTGCGCCATGGAGCCCTAATGAATCTAACTAATGAAACATTAAAACATAAGCGCTTCAACGTTTCACTACTCCCTTTACCACGTTTTACTGTCAGCAGCACCAGAGTGTCATTTCCCCTCGGAGTATCGTTGGAACGTCACGTAGCCAACTACCCGGCTGACAACCCCACGCTACCGAATAGTTGAAATAAAAAAAGTAGGTTTCCAAAATTTACAGAAGTTTGAAATATCATACACTGGTGAAAACTGTAATTTTACTGATTGAAAACTCGATGTACCATGCTCTGTATGTGAATGATATCAGAATAAACGATT